>NQII01002042.1:200332-256205 GCA_002778355.1 Clitarchus hookeri
TCTCTACTTAGTGAGTCTCTCTTCAGCTGACAGCACATAGTTTGTGAATGAACGATCAGAGAGTCAACTGCGTGCTCATCTCCAAAGTAACTTAGTCTGCATTTGCTCGCAGGTGATAACTAAACTGCTAATGTAGCTCAAATTATCACTCACATGGGAGGCAGGTCCTGCAATGGCTCGAGCAAAACAAGTGTTACATATCTTGATTATTTCCAAGCTAGGAAACACATCACATTTCAGCAAAACTGCAGGTGCTAATAATGACTGTATATTTCTTATTTTTTATTTTGTGTGTTTGGATGACAGTTTCTTGTGTCTCTTTGAAACGAAGCAAGATGTTAGGAGACTGTTGAACTTCCTTACTCGCTCATGAATGAAGCAATTCTTTTGAATGATTCTCTGCAAAGAGCAAGAGTGAGTGAACTACCGCTTTGAAACTAACTAATTTGACCCGTCCTTAGGCAGAATCCTTGTCACTGTGTATTTGAAATGTGTTATTATTTTCTCTAACATGAAATTTTTGGGTAATTGACTAAAATCATTCAATTTTTCAGTGGAAAAACTAACCTAAGATATGAAGATGATTGGGTTGGCGTAGTGACAGTCAAGGTCATATTGATTGTTATTGCAGCAGGCACATTGTCTATACATCAAGTGTTTTTGTTTTGTGTGTACATATTTTTGTTTACACGTAACTTGTGCTGCAGATTAGTGGTATAAGATGGCCCTTTAATGATTAAACTAAGAAAGGTTTCTCTGTAAAGAAAGGTGGGTAAATTATGTTGTGATAGCAAATCGTTAGAAACAAGACATGATAATAGGTATTATGTTAAAGAGTGGGTGAAAAAACATAGCGATGCTGCAGTATTTTGTGTTGTTTACTCAGTCATGATAAACAGTCTGCAAAATGTTACCGAGCACTTTCTCAACATGCAGGTTATGATCGGCATAGAAATGAACGGAAGTTGGCCCCTAGTCNGCAAAATGTTACCGAGCACTTTCTCAACATGCAGGTTATGATCGGCATAGAAATGAACGGAAGTTGGCCCCTAGTCGACTAAAATTTGCATTAGTTTGACCTTTATCTGCAGCCGCACTGTCTCGACCTGCAAGAAGCAACATTAAACATTTGTATTGTGTATGAGAGAAAGCAGCCTTTGCAGAACTTCGGTGAGTAATAAAGTGCATTGTTTCAAACTACAGTATGTATTTAGCAGTATCTTATCAAGGAATAGATTACGTTTTTAAAAGTCTGTTTGGCAAAGGTANTCAAACTACAGTATGTATTTAGCAGTATCTTATCAAGGAATAGATTACGTTTTTAAAAGTCTGTTTGGCAAAGGTATGCTTGAAGAGAGTTCAGCTTACCGAGCACTACATTTTGATGTCTTCTGTCAGATGCATCAGATCCATAATTCCATCAGAACATTTTGAAATATTTGGATGATTTTTTTTTTCTTCAATTTGGTATAATGAGTTTACAAACAATACTTATAGGAAAGAACTGCAAATAGCTACAAAGTATTGTCCTTAAATTAAGTGTTGGACTGTTGCTCACCATTTTGGAACATGTTTAGTTGGTTCTGCTACAGGTGAAGTCATTTTTGATAAAATAAATTCTGGTCTTGACAGTGCTTAGTTGCCCAGTCAGAAA
Source organism: Clitarchus hookeri (assembly GCA_002778355.1). Taxonomy (NCBI): domain Eukaryota; kingdom Metazoa; phylum Arthropoda; class Insecta; order Phasmatodea; family Phasmatidae; genus Clitarchus; species Clitarchus hookeri. The sequence goes on from NQII01002042.1 coordinate 201,987, forward strand.
ATTTTGATGTTAGGGAGAGATGGCTTCAATATAAAAAATAAAGTAGCTGGTGTTATAAATTAAGATTTAATTTCCATTCTTGGCACATTCCTCGTTAACATTAGTACGTGCAACATCCTCGTCCTCTGTACTGCATTCCTCAGTGGCTTAAGCAAACTGGAGATGAGGTAACAGCTCTGGAGGCAGCCGTTCTTATGCGGCACCTTCCTGTCGCAATCTTGAGCAGACATAGGTACTCTCGTTATAACACAAGGATGGCACATAGGTGGGATCTAGATTCCTGTGTAGACTACGGTTTACTACTGAAAGCAAAGTACATGAGCGTGCGTGCTCCTGTTTTACTTATTACATTAAGTAATAGGTACACTCGTGATGTAGCTCAAATTTTTATCAATCGCAACATTATAGTTATAAAGTTATATATTATCCATTGAACAAGTAAATAACCATGAAATAAAAATACTTCTTTCTTTTGAACAACTTTTCTATTAAAACTTTTCTTCTTTGCCACAACAGATATACATAACTCTGTGTGTGTGTGTGCGTGCATGTGTGTGTATATATATATATATATATATATATATATATATGTAAATAAATGTTCTTTTTTCCAGGAATATATACTTTTTCTTATTATTTTTTTAGTATTAGCCAAATTGTTTTTAACAAACTATAATCTCGTTTTCTTATATTATATGATCATGACTATATTGTTGGGTACCTGCAATCACTTCATTTAAAAATTTTCATTACTAAAAATTTACTTTTATTTTAGTTGAAAAAAAAAATTATTTCCTAGTTGAACAGTGAAAAAAATTACACAAACATCAACTGACGTGTCAGATGGAAAGTTCGGAGCACTCCGAAGCACATGCAGCAGGCAAAAAATGATTTAGAGGTTACTTGATTCCGGGAATTCAGAAGTTTCTGCGGTGCCGACCGAAAGAAGTGGAATCACGGTCACGACGACTATGCCATGGTTGGGTGTGCAGTTCACATCACATCAGGATGAAATAGCAGGCCACGAGATTAAGCCATGCCGAGAACCGCTTGACATAAATGCAAAATTAAGCTTCAAAAAGATTGTATCCACCAAAAATAATATCACGTCGCAAAATAAAATATCAGGAAACAAACTTACCCAAAACAGCGGATAAAAACTATTTCGTCTCAAGATGATGAAAGATTCCAACAGTTAGAAAACGTGAGTGAACTACGTGCTGTATGGCGAGAAAATGAAGAAGGAAGTAACCTGAGCAGAAACCTATATATACCAAGGTATGCTCTGCACNCAGAAACCTATATATACCAAGGTATGCTCTGCACTTCGTGGTCTCGCGCGACTAATCAATACGTAAATCGAAAGTCGAGGAAGACATGTAATAATTCACAAATGAAGTTTTCCATTTTGATGATTGGAAATTACAAGTGTATATAATATCACGTACGTAAATAATTAATAGACATAAATAAAAATATTTCTTTAAACAAGAAACATAGANCAAGTGTATATAATATCACGTACGTAAATAATTAATAGACATAAATAAAAATATTTCTTTAAACAAGAAACATAGAATACAATGCACAGATCTGTATTTAAATATTTCAAAAATTTCATATGATAAAATTGGTTTTACAGCATCAAAGTGAATAAACAAAAATATTTAGCAGAACTAAAGCACTTTCCATTGGGGGAAAAAATATTTGGCCAAACACCAAATAAATAAGAAAAGAATGAACAGAATTACATAGTGACATGAAACAACTGCCAACACAACTGGTACACAGTTCATGGTTTTTTTTATGGGTGGCCTTCACGGTTTGAAGATTATTCACGATTACAGGATGAACTGTCTGTCCCAAAACATAAGTTCATAACACTCGTACCATCAAAGTGGCTCACTTTGGAAAGAGCTGCATCACGCTTATTGAACAATGACAAAAGAATTGCTAGTTTGTTAGAGAAGCCGACAATGAAGGCTGGGACTTCTTTTGATATGCTCCAGTGCCAGCATATTCACCTGCTGTACTAGTGTATTCCAAAAAGAATAACCTACGACGCATGTTATGTACGATGACTGGAAACACTTGCAAAGACTTTGACAGGGAAAGTTTGTCTGCCGAGTCATCTACAGCTTCTTGAAGATATTTTGAAACCTCAGCATCTACTTCCTTGCCGGGAAGTTATGATCGGAGATGAAGTTTTGACTGAAATTTCCTAGGCGAGTTAACCTTTACTCTTAATCACTTACATGTTTAGCAATGCACCCAATCAAAATAAAGTTATTAATTTTTCATGTACATATTACATTATAGAAGCTTGGTATGTAACCACCATGTGAAAAATCATTGTTAAATTAGTTTATAATATTTTTGTTTGTAGATATCAAATATTATTAATTATATCAGTGTGTACTTTTGACTTATTACAGTAACTCAGCTGTAACAGTAGTTTGTAACTAACATGGTGGCGATGACTCTTGGGTTATTATTATAGTAAATGTATTCTAATAAATATTGGTTTTTCAGTGAGTTATGTGGCCTAATTTGCAGTTGGTTATGGGCCCAGGCATAGAATCCAAAGGAGCAGAAGGAAATACGGCTTGCGAGTGTTTAAATAAAGATAGTCACCTGGTTGTGAATGGCATTGGCTGTGTCGTACCGCCATTGTGCTGTGTAAATACATACTTAGGCAACCAAACTTACACTGCACTTTGCTTAAATCATATATTAAATCTTTATTTGAAAATTATGTTAATTAATAGTCATCATAACCAAATAATCTGCAACCAAAGACAAATATAATACCTGGAAAACGTCAACGTTACAATAGTCCTACACACAATCACAAGTGTTAATAGATAGCTTGTAGCTGCTTTCTTAAAAGATGAGATCTGACGAGAAGTATAACAGCGAACCTTATTAGCCAGACTTCTTTTATTGTGGTAAGCCAAGACACGCTTCATAAAGGACTGTTACTTCAGAAAGTACAGTGATCCATGTAAACCTTTACCATNTTGTGGTAAGCCAAGACACGCTTCATAAAGGACTGTTACTTCAGAAAGTACAGTGATCCATGTAAACCTTTACCACTGGAAGGAGTGATATTTCTCTTTGGGAGTTGGTATACGTGTAAAAGTGCATTCTATGATGTCTATGGTCTTTGGAGATTGCTAACTCTGGCACAGTTGTCGGCCATGTTGATGTTGATTCTTGCTTGTTATTGGGCATATAGTGTTTCGTTCACTGTAATCGCAAACATGCAGTACTCAATTTGACAGTGTTTTTTTAGTGAAAACATACTGTAAAACGAATTCTCTGGTTAAAACGCAGTGGGCATATAGACGAGAATTCCGTATCGGAACCGTTCTAACGAAACCAAAGATTATGTTGATAGTGAGAAAACTAGAGAAAATTGGGAACCTTTTAAGCAAGACTGGAAAACATCAACCTGCATTGCCGCACGTTTGTGTGGACGATGTTGGAGATCTTTTACTGAAATCGCCAAACAAATTGTTTCTTCGCTTAAGCCAGGAGACAGGCTTCCTACTCATATGGCACATATCATAGAGCAGTATATAAATCACGCGTATGATTATACAGAATGCATGTTGTTCAGTCAGACTTCCATAAGCATGTGCGTTATTGCCCCTGGTTGCAGGATCTGCTTATTGAAAGGCCAGATATTCTATTGATAACATGGTGTACAGACGAGGCCTGGTTCCACCTGCCCGGCTACATCAACTCCCAAAACACCCCATTATTGGGCTTCAGATAATCCCAACATCCTCCACGAAACACCACTGCATTCTGTAAAGTGCACAGAGTGTGCTTCTTGAATGTTTGACCATTTTGAACACGTAGGTGTATGGACACATATTCAATTAATTAGTGTAGTGACGACGACGTAGAATTGTGGGAGGGATTTTTTTCACCAAGATGGTGCAACCTGTCATATGTGTAATGTGTTCATGGCCCTCATAAACAGCTTCTTCGATGACCGAGTAATCTCAAAGGACCTGTGGCCTCCTTGGTACCTGGACCCAACCTCTCCAGATTTTNTTGTGGTAAGCCAAGACACGCTTCATAAAGGACTGTTACTTCAGAAAGTACAGTGATCCATGTAAACCTTTACCATTGGAAGGAGTGATATTTCTCTTTGGGAGTTGGTATACGTGTAAAAGTGCATTCTATGATGTCTATGGTCCTTGGAGATTGCTAACTCTGGCACAGTTGTCGGCCATGTTGATGTTGATTCTTGCTTGTTATTGGGCATATAGTGTTTCGTTCACTGTAATCACAAACATGCAGTACTCAATTTGACAGTGTTTTTTTAGTGAAAACATACTGTAAAACGAATTCTCTGGTTAAAACACAGTGGGCATATAGACGAGAATTCCGTATCGGAACCGTTCTAACGAAACCAAAGATTATGTTGATAGTGAGAAAACTAGAGAAAATTGGGAACCTTTTAAGCAAGACTGGAAAACATCAACCTGCATTGTCGCACGTTTGTGTGGACGATGTTGGAGATCTTTTACTGAAATCGCCAAACAAATTGTTTCTTCGCTTAAGCCAGGAGACAGGCTTCCTACTCATATGGCACATATCATAGAGCAGTATATAAATCACGCGTATGATTATACAGAATGCATGTTGTTCAGTCAGACTTCCATAAGCATGTGCGTTATTGCCCCTGGTTGCAGGATCTGCTTATTGAAAGGCCAGATATTCTATTGATAACATGGTGTACAGACGAGGCCTGGTTCCACCTGCCCGGCTACATCAACTCCCAAAACACCCCATTATTGGGCTTCAGATAATCCCAACATCCTCCACGAAACACCACTGCATTCTGTAAAGTGCACAGAGTGTGCTTCTTGAATGTTTGACCATTTTGAACACGTAGGTGTATGGACACATATTCAATTAATTAGTGTAGTGACGACGACGTAGAATTGTGGGAGGGATTTTTTTCAGCAAGATGGTGCAACCTGTCATATGTGTAATGTGTTCATGGCCCTCATAACCAGCTTCTTCGATGACCGAGTAATCTCAAAGGACCTGTGGCCTCCTTGGTACCTGGACCCAACCTCTCCAGATTTTCACCTGTGGGGCTTCCTTAAGGAAAGGGCGTATTGGAAGTGTCTGCGTACACTTGCGCAACTCCGAGAGAACATCACAAATGAAACTGTAAATATTAGCGAGGACACACCATGGAAAACATCTCAGAATGTGTTGAGACTGGTGCAGTTGTGCTTGGATGCAGGTGGTGGCCATTTCCAATCTTTCCTGTGAAAGACATGAATCTCCCATGTCTACTCTTTGTTTATGATGAGATTGCAACTTTGTTTNAGACATGAATCTCCCATGTCTACTCTTTGTTTATGATGAGATTGCAACTTTGTTTTGTTTTTTGTTTAATGGTTATATGCAATTAAAATGGCAAAGGTTTATATGTATCACTCTGCATAAGCAGAGTAGCAAAAGACTCGGTCAGAAGATCTTGTCTNATTAAAATGGCAAAGGTTTATATGTATCACTCTGCATAAGCAGAGTAGCAAAAGACTCGGTCAGAAGATCTTGTCCTTGTATGATAGTTATGTCAGTAATTCTGAGTGCTGGTACCTAGACAGTGGAGCATCAGATCACATGACGTGTCATAAAGAATGGTTCAGCACATTTTGGCCAATAAGAANTGCATGGCCTTGTATGATAACTGTGTCAGTAATTCTGAGTACTGGTACCTAGACAGTGGAGCATCAGATCACATGACGTGTCATAAAGAATGGTTCAGCACATTTTGGCCAATAAGAAAGTATGTTAAAACAGATGATGGTAAATTGCTGGAAACCATTGGTGTTGGTGACATTACTGTTGCTGTATTTGATGGACACGAGTGGAAAGAAAAAGTTATTAAAGATGTCCTGTTTGTTTCAGAGCTGAAGTTAAACCTTCTGTCTGTAGGTTTTGCAATGAAACGAGGTTTCGCACTTGTTGGAAAAACTGAAAAGTGTATATGTAATTCAGAAGAATGTAAAAGTGTGTATAGTATCGGAGCACGTAGAAAATTTGTTTGTTGTGAAAGTAAGAGTTTTTACCTTAAAATGCACTAACTGTCAACTCTGAAAATACATTAGATACATGGCATAAGATGCTTGAACACCAAACATTTCCCATGTGAAATCTGTTCTGAACAAGTTTGATGTTTGTTGTAGTAACAAAAATAATAGTGATAATTTCTGTCAGGACTGTGTTGCGGGCAAACAGGTTGTCATTTCATACTAGTGACTCAAGGACAGCCAAATCATGTGAATTAGTCCTTGTTGACTTGAATAGAACAACGGAAGAAAACAGTTTTGGTGGGCCTTAGTACTTTCTAACGTTCAAAGATGAATTACCACAATGTGTATTTTTTCAGGTGTAAATCAGACACCCTTGACAAGTTCAAACAGTTTTTAATGAGGGCTGAAATTGATACAGGATACTAAATTGAAACTGTGAGGAGTGACTAGGAACTGATGTGACCAACAAAGAAATTGAAGATCTCCAGGCAAGAGGCATTAGGTATCAAAAATCTGTGACCTTTGCACCTAAGAAGAAGATGAGGACGACCGTAGAATCAGCTCTAACTTTGTCATCTTCCTCTAGTTTGAATAAGTCGTATTGGGCAGAAGTTGTGAGTACTACAGCGCATGTCATAAATTGTACAGGAACAAAGTTAAGTTGAGGACAAAAAACACCATATGAACTTTGATTTGCCAAATAACAGAGTAAACCATATTGGACTTCATGACGAAGGAATAAGATCAAACAACCAAGCAGATTTGAGCCGTGGTGTTGCTTTCCTTCTGACTTCTTTATTAACTGTTTAACCTGCGATGAAGCAATAAATAATGGTGTGGAAGGAGGCGATTGAAAGGTAATTAAGTGCACTCAAAAATAAAACTTGTGAGGTGGGTTACCCAAAACTGAGAAACCAATTCAAGCCAAGTGGGTATTCAAGGTAAAACCAGAAAAAAACAAGGAACAAGAGCAATTCCAGCCATGCCTTGTGGCAGAGGGTNCAAGTGGGTATTCAAGGTAAAACCAGAAAAAAACAAGGAACAAGAGCAATTCCAGCCATGCCTTGTGGCAGAGGGTTTAAACAAAAAGAACATTTTGATCATTCAAAAATGTATGCACTTGTGGCAAAACTTCCTATGGTTAGAATTTNGGGTTTAAACAAAAAGAACATTTTGATCATTCAAAAATGTATGCACTTGTGGCAAAACTTCCTATGGTTAGAATTTTTATTGCTGTGGCATTAAAACTCCAAATGAAGATTTACCAACTTGATGTTGAAAATGCCTTTTTGAACGGAAGAATTGATGAAGATGTGTGTATTTATAAAGGGTCATCCAACCTTGTTTCTCGACTGGTGAAAGCCCGTCTTGGGCAGTGCGCACGCAAAGTGCAGGGTCGTGTGATGTGTGTGTTTGGTGTGTATGCATATCAAGTAAAGTGCACTGAAGATAGGCCTGAACAGCTGAGAGAATAGTGGAAAGGGTTTATGCTAGTAAGTAAGGACACTTATGTATATTTTGCCCATGCACTCCTGTGCACATTTTTGTAAACTAGTGTTAATTTTGTGTTCCTTCCATTTCAATCACACTTCTTTCTTCTCACATGTGCTTTATTACAGGGCCTCCATTTTGGAGTAAATCATTTCCAATTAGCATATATTTTGGAACATTAATGACCAATTGGAGTAAATTACACCCAATCAGAGTAAATTACGCCCAATCTGTGTGCATTAAACCAAATTAGGATAAATTGGGATAACTTAGGCCCAGTCGAAGTATGATGTGCCCAAATAGCATACATTTGGGTAAAATTGTGACAGATTGGGGTAAGTTATGCCAGACTGGAGTACATTATGCCTAATTTGAGTCAATTGCACCCAATGTGTGTGTATTGTGGTAAAATATGACCGATAGGAGTAAACTGTGTGCTATATGCATAAATATGAACAAATTGTGCCCAAACAGAGTAAATTACACCCAATTAGCATAAATTAGGGTAAATTATACTTNTGCATAAATATGAACAAATTGTGCCCAAACAGAGTAAATTACACCCAATTAGCATAAATTAGGGTAAATTATACTCAAGCAGTGTAAATTATGCCCAATTAGTATAAATTGGAGTACATTATGCTTACATGTAGTAAATTATGCCCTATGTGCCTCAATTCAATTATGACCAGTTAGCATAAATTGTGGTAAATTATACCCATTCTGAGTAAAGCATGACCAATGAGGGTAAATTGAGGTAAATTACAACAGACATACCAATTTATACTAATTGGCCCTAATGTACTCCATTTGGGTTTCATTTACCCCAATTTATGATAATTAGCAGTGATTTACTCCAAGTGGGTGTAATCTACCACACTTTATGCTAATTATGCATAATTTACTCTGATTGGGCATCGTTACCCCAATTTAAACTAACTGGTCATAATGTATTCCATTTGGGCATAATTCATCCCAATTTATGCTAATTGGGTATAATTTGCTCCAATTTATGCTAATGTGGCATAATTTATTCTGATTGGGTGTAATATACTCAAATTGGGCTTAAAGCACCCCAATTTATGCCAGTTGGGCATAATTTACTCCATTTGGATGTAATTTATTCCAGTTTGGCATAATTTACCCCACTTGGGCATAATTTACCTTACTTTATGTGAATTGTGCGTAATTTACTCCAGTTAGTTGTTATTTTCCCAATATATACTAATTGGAAATATTCTACTCAGAAATCACTTAATATTACTTGGCTTCTAAACNAGTTGTTATTTTCCCAATATATACTAATTGGAAATATTCTACTCAGAAATCACTTAATATTACTTGGCTTCTAAACTACGTATCACATTTTGCATTACACATATAGGGCTTAATTTATGTGTATTGGGGTCTTCTATCACCCTGCGCTGTTTGGTCCATTATCAATTCAATGATACATCCTCTCTCTGTGTGTGTGTGTGTCNGGGTCTTCTATCACCCTGCGCTGTTTGGTCCATTATCAATTCAATGATACATCCTCTCTCTGTGTGTGTGTGTGTCTCTATATATATATAAAACTTCTTGTATTTCCCATATGGTTGGTGCACTTGGGACTACTCANTGCATAAATATGAACAAATTGTGCCCAAACAGAGTAAATTACACCCAATTAGCATAAATTAGGGTAAATTATACTTAAGCAGTGTAAATTATGCCCAATTAGTATAAATTGGAGTTCATTATGCTTACATGTAGTAAATTATGCCCTATGTGCCTCAATTCAATTATGACCAGTTAGCATAAATTGTGGTAAATTATACCCATTCTGAGTAAAGCATGACCAATGAGGGTAAATTGAGGTAAATTACACCAAATCTGGGTAAATTACAACAGACATACCAATTTATACTAATTGGCCCTAATGTACTCCATTTGGGTTTCATTTACCCCAATTTATGATAATTAGCAGTGATTTACTCCAAGTGGGTGTAATCTACCACACTTTATGCTAATTATGCATAATTTACTCTGATTGGGCATCGTTACCCCAATTTAAACAAACTGGTCATAATGTATTCCATTTGGGCATAATTCATCCCAATTTATGCTAATTGGGTATAATTTGCTCCAATTTATGCTAATGTGGCATAATTTATTCTGATTGGGTGTAATATACTCCAATTGGGCTTAAAGCACCCCAATTTATGCCAGTTGGGCATAATTTACTCAATTTGGATGTAATTTATTCCAGTTTGGCATAATATACCCCACTTGGGCATAATTTACCTTACTTTATGTGAATTGTGCGTAATTTACTCCAGTTGTTATTTTCCCAATATATACTAATTGGAAATATTCTACTCAGAAATCACTTAATATTACTTGGCTTCTAAACTACGTATCACATTTTGCATTACACATATAGGGCTTAATTTATGTGTATTGGGGTCTTCTATCACCCTGCGCTGTTTGGTCCATTATCAATTCAATGATACATCCTCTCTCTGTGTGTGTGTGTGTCTCTATATATATATAAAACTTCTTGTATTTCCCATATGGTTGGTGCACTTGGGACTACTCAGACCTACTGCTACTCCAACACTACCAGTTTCCACTGACTGCCTTGGAACAAATCTAGTTTCATATTATGCAATTTACTGCCATTTGCTGTGTGCTGAAACTGATACATAAACATTATCAATGTGTCACAATTATTCCAAAGTATGTCTTTCCCATGCTCTCTAGTGTGTTACACAATTTCCTGGCTTCTGACACTTTGTAATTGAATTTGCACAGGTGAACTATTAAAAATACAACACAAAACTTTCAACAATCCTGGCTCTAGTCTCAACCTAGGAGCTAATGAGCTAACAATGATGTACAAAATGATGTGTCTCCCTACAAGGCGACAGGTGAGTTGTACATTCCTTGGCCTTTCTTGACGTGTCCTTGATGTGTATCTTACCACTCCCTTCCCACCTGTCCGTTACGGTGCAGAAGATATCTCGGCTGCGCAGGGAGCCTATTGACATCTTCCGAGATAAACAATGTGCCATATATGTCAAAAAATCTTGAGAACCATAAGTGCTTAACCCTGTTGCTCCTGTGGACTGCATGAGCTGTGAAGTGTATAACGTGGCAGCTGGCAGAAGAGTCGACTGGAAGTTACAGCTTGGTTCGCTCAGTCGCTAGAGACATGAAACTTTAAACAAATATAAAATAAAGTCAAGTTGTGGTTCGTTTACTCTGTACTTTTATTTATTCCAATGAAACAGTTCACGTACAAACTTCAAGTATGCAGAGTCGCGAACAGTCTGTTTCACAGACAAACAAGTAAAGAGCAGCGCCACAGTAGTTTGATTATTCACTTCACTGAAAGCTTGCATCGCAAGAATACATTACGAAGGCAGGAGGAACGCCAGTTCCCTCCTGGCACCCTAGCGACCTCCCACACCGGCGGAAATAATTTAGTAGAATTAAGTGTAAGCCGAAAAGGAATTAAAGTTAAAAAGATTTAGAGGTCGCGGGTGCTTGCAGGTGTGGGAAATATTTGCCATGCCCATGCGTCTTCCTCGAGTGCTGGTCCTACTCTGTTAGCGGGCGGTAGGCACACGGAGGTTTTGTTGCATCGTGCCTACCCCCACTCCTTTCCCCAGGGTGCCAAAAATGTTACCAAGTAAGGGCATAACGTGGGCCGGGCAACCACTCCCCACGCCAGTCGAACTGCGTCGCTATCTGAACTGCGTCGTCGTTAAAGATAATCAAATCTTCTAGAACAAAAACTGTCGACTGCAGTTGGAAAGCGTCTATCTACTAATGCTGGTGCAAACAAGACTACGATTTCTGAAAAGGCCAACGTATGCCCGATAAACATTCTACGACTGCAATAATTTCGAATCCCGATAAAATATTACTAAGCCTCGCAAAACGAAAGAAAATTAATCAACTGTCCCGATAATTATTACAACTGCGTCATTACAAGTGTAATTAGTGCTCCTGGGCCGGAGCACTGCTGTAGAAGTCTGCTGGTATGTGGGCCCGTGGGACGGTGCAGTCTGTCACTTCCCCCTCGTTTGGTGTTTAGCTCCGCTGTGCTGCTTGAGAAGTTCGGCCTTGGCTACGTAGCAGTTACCTGGCATGCTCCCTTGCATTCCGGCATTGCTCCATTCTCACCTCATTTCACACTCATCGGCTCACAACACCTCGTTAAGAGCCCCCCAAATATCTCAACTCAACTCAACCCAAATAGAACAGATCAGGAATTGTAAAGATAGCAACTCTAGGGAATCATTCCTCCCCACTCCAGTTGGGTAAATCCCGGTTCAAATTTATGTTGATCACGACAGACAGGCGGATCAAGTAAAAATGATCTATGTTACTGCTTTGCTTTTTGGTTGGAAGCTGATTTTACACCAATATTGGTCCATATGGTAACACTGAGGTAAGTGATGGACAACAAACAAAGTGGTGGTGGTGGTGCTTCGTTCTCTACTTGAGCAAATTTCAATGTGGTACAAATTTTTATTTAGTAACTCTTAGATGTATTTAATTTTGTTTCAGATTTCCAAAAAATGTTGTATTTTAGAGCTATGTATTGTTTCATTTCCATACTACAGTTGTCCGATATATATTTTTTGAGTGAAATTAACATTATGATTCACATATTTTGTTAAAAGTACATACATTTAATCATAAACTGTTACCCCATTTAGTGTTAATAGTCTGTTAAATCAATGTTATAAAACTTGTGAAATATTGGCAAAGTCTCCTCTTTCCACGAGTTAAATATTTTGACACAAGTTCAACTTTTCAACGTGGTTTGTGCAGAAAATTAGAACAACTTTTGGTGGTGGTGGTGGTGGTGGTGGTGGTGGCGGTGGCAGCAGCTCATCCTCCTGCCCCTCCTCCACTTCCTCCGCATCCTTCTCCTCTTCCTCCTCCTCCTCCCCCTCCCCTCTTCACCATCCTTCTAGTTTCTCTGCAGCAGAATATTCGAACAAATGAACTGATACAGTCTTTACCTAAATCTCACCAATTACAACTTTGGCATTACTTAATACCTGGAAAGCATTGGGCAAATGCCAAGGAGGAACCTGCTGTTGGATATAATCTCCCTTACGTGACCTGGATTTTTTTCTTGATCTCAACCTAAGGGCTTGGAGTTCACATCCAAACATGGGATGTCGGGAATCGTTTTCCTGTTTCTTTTTCTCACCTTCTGCTGCTGCNGGGCTTGGAGTTCACATCCAAACATGGGATGTCGGGAATCGTTTTCCTGTTTCTTTTTCTCACCTTCTGCTGCTGCTCTTCTTTGACGTTTGGGGGTGCTATACCTATGAGGTGGTTGGTTTTTATTGACAGTAGTCTATCGTAGGCATCATGTCACGATGCGCCTTGTCTCATTTAGAGCAGGTTAATGTTGTTGGAAAGAGTAAAATTTCGCCATACAGGTGACCTGCCAGAGAGCCTCTCCATGCTGATGTTTGGCCCCGGCTCACCTTCCTAGATAGTCTCAGTGCTTTCCGTCCCCGGTACCTGCCTGGGCGATTTTCAATTACAATTCAGCATCATTCAGGGTGTTAGGGATGGGGGCATCTGTACGGAGCCCTTGAAGTTGGGGTTCCAGGTCCTTCAGGGAGAATCGGGAATCTTGTCTGCTCAACTGGTGGTACCATGAAGGCCTCAGTTGGTCCTGGGGTGTACTGCATTTGTTATATCTTAGTTTGGACTAGGGCGTACATCTGCAGCCCTGATGGTCCAGTCCATGTTCCTTCTCCGTCGGATCCTTTGGCTCGCCAGTTTTGGGTTGGCTGAAACCTGGGGCTTCTGGCTTGTTCTAACTTGGGGCAAGGAACCCTTCTTTGAGTGTTCCTCAGCTTTGGGGACCCTCGCATGCCTTATCGAAGTTTGGTGTAAATGCACGGTCTCATAGGCTGTATGGCCCACCCAATCCAATCTACTTTGCCTTCTCTCTTTCGTACTCTTAATGGTCCTTCCCATCAAGGTGGGGTCCCAGGGCAGAACTTCTCTGAGGCCCTAAACTGAGGGTGGTATTTTATGTATACTGGAGTCCTTACATCTGGACCTAGGCTCACTCTTCCATGTTTCATGTAGGCAACTGCGTGGTATCTTTCTTGAGCCTCTCTGAATTCTGCATGTCAGGGGCATGCCGAGCCACTCTCATCTTCTCTGGTCCTCTCCCATGGCCATTGAGGCTGCTGGCTTATCAGGAGCATACTGGGGGTNCCGAGCCACTCTCATCTTCTCTGGTCCTCTCCCATGGCCATTGAGGCTGCTGGCTTATCAGGAGCATACTGGGGGGTGATAGGCAGGGGTCATTTCCATCCGTCATACGCCTCACCCCATTTCTTCTCAAGGAATTGGGTGCCATTGNGGGGGTGATAGGCAGGGGTCATTTCCATCCGTCATACGCCTCACCCCATTTCTTCTCAAGGAATTGGGTGCCATTGTCAGCCAGTGTTATCATTGAGTACCTCCGCCTCTGGAATATCTTGGTATCGAGGTACTGCACTTTGTACTGGGGCTCTGCACTTTTGAGGACATGGGCTTCCACCCACTTTGTAAACTAATCGATGACCACTAAAATATACTGGTCTTATCTGCACCTTAACTGGGTCCCAAGTCAAGGCCACCTTCTGCTTCTTACCTAGGTGGCTAAGTTTACCCTTAAACACAAAAACACGTTCATGTTCACAGAACCAAGGTTTGCCTGGGATCACATCCTCCACCAGATCTTCAGTGACTAGGAAGTGTGTTTATTTGGTTTCCCCATTGCTCAATGTTACAGGTTACATAACCTCTCCTGTTAATAGTAGATAGGTTCTGGTTTGCACAAGTTCGATTCTCACGTTCACTGGACACATTTTTTTTCGCTCCGATTGATGAGCACATTTACATTTATGGAATTCGTGGCTTTGGCAGAGTCTAACAATGCTCCTTTCTTGTACAGCCCTATACACATTACAAGTTGTGGGACTTCATAAAACAGCCCGGATTCTCAGACATTCAGGGTATCCAGGCCGTTCTTGGCTTCTGGGACCCTCCCTTGGTTTAATTGTCTGGTCCCGCGTATCACTTGGTGGGGCTGGGTTTCTCGTTTCCCTGTTTGCTTCGTGGCAATTTCACAGGGGGTGGAGGGAGCATCTTTATTTGAGACTGTTTATTTTGGTTGAGAGGCGGGAATTCTATCTTCCAGTGGCCAGTATTCCTTGCCCCTCTCGTTCCTAGGCAGAGGTCTTCGGTCACGGATTTGTCAGCTGTATTATGGGTTTTCATCCCTTTCTGCACTTATTCACACCCTCCACCAGCTCTTTGATGTGGCAGGGCTTGGGTTCCCATAAAAAAAGTCCTATAATTTCCCCACATTATCTCAGCTAGTAACAGGATTATTTTATTTATGTCGCTGGGGGGATGCTCCCTTTGGTGTAACTGTACCTTCTGACAAATAAAATATTCACAGTCCTCTTCTTCCTGTTGCCTTATGCAAACTTGTGTCATCATCATAATGGTACTCACAATCGCCTCAAATTGAGATGCCGTATGGTTGTGGCGTTACTGCCATGTTTGTACGTATGAACTCTCCATGTCATTTCTAACATTGTTTAGCTTCACCTCGTAACTAGCAGTGACAGTGTCGACTTAGCAGGATTCTGGCACCTGCATGATTTCCTCCAAATGGCTTATGACCAGAGTGGGGTCTTTTTTTTTTTTATACATAAACTCAGGCAGCAAGGTTATAATCTCCTGAAGTGGTCTCATTACAAAAGTGCTTCCTTGGGATCAGTGAAGGGAAGGGAAGTTGCAACTCCTAACTTTGTCCCTACAGCAAGCACAGTTATATATGCTAGTCATATCTTACTGCTCATCCTGCCATCCTAGGCATACGTAGTGGAACTCACGGTCACGCTCTTCGCATCTTATGCTATATGCTGCCTGACACTGTCCCTTGCTGACTTGCCAGGAAGGCTGGCTGCGCCACAGTTGGGATAGGGAAGGGATCACAGCACTCCAGCAACTACTTGTAACCTTGCAGATATATATAATAGAAGTGACAGATCCATCCATAAAGGATTAATGGTCCGTGTGTTGCAGCGTGGCAGATGTGGCGGTGGCTAGCAAGGTAGCAGTCCCTGCCCAGCAAGCCGTGACCAAGGTGACTCCCCCACCCCGCAGGGAGCTCATTTTCAAGGCCGCTTCGTCCAGTGAGGTGTCGGTGCGCGTCTACGACAAGGTCACTGGCAAGATGCTCACCGGTAAGCTCTCTAACTCATACGTCGCCTTCAAACCTGAGAGAACAACTTCTGTTACGCATTCATTACGTTGAAGCTGTTCTGTAATGAATAGTGGAAGGTGTAACCAAGTGTTTTATAAATATTTGTGGGTCTTGATATGAAGCAAGGTTAAGCTTTGAAGTGCAGCATAGTAGTTGTTCACAAACTCAGTGCCAGTAATGCATATGAAACATAAACATGGCTAATTGAGAAAGTAGTAGTTGATTTGTATTACTTTTTGCACTGTAGCTAATCATGAACTTAATGTGTGATGAGTTGGGAAGGGGCGTATTACGAAACTGTACCAACATGTGCCTGGAACGTGGACTGATAACCGTGAGTGAGGTATAACTGCTATTGCATTTGGTTAGGGTTAGCGCACTATTCTCTGATGATTCAGACATGTAACCAAGAGACCACGCACAAATGCACACTTACACACACTCAAAAATCGAGAGACTGTCGAGATGCAGGTCATCAGGTTGAGTGTCATGTGGTGTGTTGGGTGTGACCATAAGGTAAATAAAAATATTATTTGCTGTAGCTTTACTAGGCAGGAAAGGGCGATAAAAGGATAGAGTAAATTGTCTATGACGAACAGAGAGAGAACATCCATGGCAATATATGCTACAAACTGTTTTGAAGACCAAGAAAGAGATAACTTGAGTGGAGCATTGTGCGGCAGAGAGGAAGAGATTGTTGAGTGGTGGTTATAGGAGAGTGATTGGATGAAGTAGAATAAGTGGAGGGGCCTTGATAAATCTCATCATGAGGCTGTATAAACACTGGCATTCATAATCCTCTACTGTTGCCATCCTGTGGTTGGGTCGTCATCCCACAGTCACTTTTCTCTTGGTTGCACACTCTTCATGCCGTCTTACTGTTCCTGCCCTTACTCTGTCGTGATCACTGCTGCCTGCTACTTGTACTCCGGTCTTCCTTGTTAATTACTCTCACTCATACCTTACTTANTGGGTCGTCATCCCACAGTCACTTTTCTCTTGGTTGCACACTCTTCATGCCGTCTTACTGTTCCTGCCCTTACTCTATCATGATCACTGCTGCCTGCTACTTGTGCTCCGGTCTTCCTTGTTAATTACTCTCACTCATACCTTACTTACTCTTATCTGTGTAGCATCTTTTGTGTCTGCTACCCAAGTTTCCACTATTTTAAGTTGTCGCAGGGGGAAATTATGTCCTGTACAGTACCTGATGGAGAGAGTGATGAGATTTGGGCGGCTCTTAACATCGAGGTCTTGAGCCTATGGGTGAAGCGAGGCGAGTATGGAGCAGTGGTGGAATGAAAGGGCGGTGTGAACAGGAGCTCCCAGAGAAAACCCACTAACCAGTGGCATCGTCTGGCACGATTCCCACGTGCAAAAATCCGAGAGCGGCCCCGCAGGGAATCGAACCAGGTTCGCCTACACTGTTGCGACCCTAGTCCTCGTAGAGTTTCAGGGGCGCATCTTGCCGTCACAAGAATCTCTAATGTCCCGACCACTGTGCCAAAGCAGAGCTTCCCTGAAGTGACAAAGCAATCCTGTTATGACATCAGCATGCAGTCATTGTCTTTTACAGAGTCTGACTTTTGCATTAGTCGTCCACAGATACAAACTCTATGCTTCAACACTGGCTCTCATAATGTTTACCTATTTGCAGTGTAAACAAAAAAAAACAAAACAAAAATGAATTAAACAAATTTTAAAAACTGGTAACTGTAGTATAATTTTTTTTTTTTATTGTATTGATTGCACTACACATTATTTAATCTATAATTTGCTGAACATCTCCTTGTAATACGTACATTAAAAATGTAAATGTAGGAACATTTTGTACTTAAGAAAGTGTAGGTTGTGGCAGAGTGACTCACACTTACGTGTGGTGTCCGTACAGCTACTGACAAAGAATGAAGGACCTAGTAGCAAGTAGGCTTGTCACTTTGAGTAATTCACAGCTCATGCAGTGAAGCTTGTATTCTGCAACGCCATCCCAATGTCTATGTCACTCGTATTGTGAACTGTGTAATGCGAGTGGAAATTCATCATCGACAATAAATCTCTGTTGAATTGTCCTATCAAAATGTTTAATTTCTTTAATATCACCTTCATTTGCAAACTCAAGTCTCATGTTTGTTGACCTACTAAGCTAGATGATCTGGTACTTCAACTGACGTTTGGCACGAATGAAACCCAAGTTCATAGCATTTGCTCATAAATGCTACCAATGACTACAATTATAACAGTATCCTATTATTTGAGCATTCTATTCATTGCCTCACTTAAATGATTCATGGTATTTTAAAGTAAATTACAGTGGTGCAGATGGCCACCATTTCAGTTTACCAAAAAAAATTGGACGGTTTTAGGAGGGATATGTCCGTAATTTATGTTGTACAATGAGGAAAATAATTTTCTTAAAAATCTTATAGAATAATAAAGGTTTGGACAGAGATGGGATTAATCTTTTAATCTGTTGTTATGTTATTTATCACAGCCTACATAAATTTTAATTTCATTTCTGTGACTGAAGTGATGATGCTTTCTCTTGATAAATAACAGAACATATTAATATTTGTTAAAGCTAAACAGTAATGACGAAAAGTTCCTGTAATTATCTTTATTTTTTTTATACATGCATTATTGTAGTTTTTGTAATGAAATAGCAAAATTTTTTCTTTAAGCCTTATTTTATACTCATTCACATAAATGTGTATGCAAAATATGCTCGTGAAAACAGTTGTCTATTCGTGTCATAAAAGTTGGCGTTGAAATTTTTTAATGATTGTCTCACCATTTTTCAGCACATTTTAAAATTTGTCAAATCTCTGACATTCTACATGAGGTCAAGGTTTCTAGGAACTAGATATCACTAGTTTTTGTGAATTAAATTATTCAGCCACAGAAATTAACAGTTAAGAGAAGCCTGTACTTTAAGTTGCAAGTCTGATGTTAGGACATTTGCTTAAAATGTTTTCCCCCACTATTTTAGACAAAGTAGTTGGAACATAATATTTATTACAAGTAAATGAGCAGAACAGTTAAACAGTGAGGTATTTTGTATTTCAGGTGCAAATGCTCCAAAGTTGGCAGAACTGAAGACGTGGTTGGAAGAACACCCGACCTATGAGGTAGTACAGCGCAGCCTCAAGCTGCCGCCACCTCCAGCAGCTTCTCCCACCAAGCAGGAGGTGCCGACATCTCCCCAGGAGAAGAATCCCTCTCAGAAGAACATGGCGCCAGTGGGTGCGCCCACAGTCCACAGACTCATACTGCCCAAGCCAAAGGAGGCAGATGAGCCACCAGGGAAACAGCGGCGAGACTCAACACAGGAGAAACAGCCAGCTCTAGCGGCTAGGCGACACAGGAGGTCGGGCTCGGTGCAGAACAACAAGAAGCAGGTGACAGATGCAGACAAGGATGGTGTAGCAAAGCAGACCTCTGGCAAGGCCCCATCACAGACCACCGCGAAGAAGGACCAGTCCCTTTCAGGGGCTGCAGTCAAGACCGGCTCCCCCAAGAAGGTGGACTCCAAGAGAAGCACGTCCTCCGAGCACGACAAGGACGAGGAGAAGCAGAAGCCGGTGCTGAGCGGTCCAGAGCCCATACGGCAAAACGTGTGTCGTTCTCTTCAGGAATTGCTGCTGACTCGAGTCAAGGAGTGCTCTGATTTGGAAGTCAAGGAGGATGAGATACAGAAAATTGCTTCTAGCATAGAAGAAGAAATGTATACCCTCTTCCGTGATACAGGACTTAAGTACAAAGCCAAGTACAGGAGTTTGGTATTCAACATCAAGGACCCAAAGAATGTCACGTTATTTCGTAAAATTGTTGAAAGTTTGGTGACGCCATTCCAGCTGGTGCGCTTGACGCCTGAGGAATTGGCGTCGCAAGAGTTGGCGCAGTGGCGGGAAAGAGAAGTAAAACACCAGTTGGACATGATCAAGAAAACAGAGTTAGAATTACTGAATAATCCTAAAAACTATGTTGTGAAGACTCACAAAGGGGAACTGGAGATTGAGAAGGAGCCTTCAGTGTTTGCAGGTCCCGTTGCCATGGCAGAAGCAGCAGTGTCTGTTGACGTTGTCTCTTGCGAGGGAGGTTTGGGTTTGATGGAGGAAGAAGTAGTCAGTGCAAAGGAAGAGGTAAAGCATGAGAAGAAAGAGAAACACAGGCACAAAGACAAGAAGAAGCACAAGAAAGAGTCGAAACATAAGGACAGAGAACACAAAGAGAAGGGAGACCAGCATAGGCACAGGGATGATCAACATAGACACAGAGATGGTGAACATGAGAGGAAGAAGTCTAGAGATGAAGAAGATAGACACAGGCACAAGGAGAAAGAAGACCATGAAAAGAAGAAGTCGAAGGACAAAGAAGAACACGGTCGGCATAAAGAGAGTGATCATGAAAAGAAAAAGTCAAAAGACAGGGAAGAAAAGCAAAAGCACAATGAATTTGAACACGAAAAGAAGAAGATAAAAATTGAAGAAGAACCAAATACCAATAAAGAATCAGAAACTGACCAAAAGAAGTATAAAGAAAAGGATTATCACAAACTCAGAGAAGCAGACAAGGAAAAGAAAGAAGTTATTGAGGATCATTTGCCAATGAAGGAATGCATTGCTGATCAAGAAGCAAGTTCTAATGGATGTTTGAAAATGACTGCTGACAAAGAAGTTAAAGATTACCAGTTTTTCATGAATGAGAGCAATCCAGATGAGTCCCTTGAAAACTTTGAACTGAAGTTGGAAGAGTCGATACAAGCTGAAATGAAGTTTGAAAATGACAACTCAACAGACATTTTGGACAACATCCCTTCCTCGATTGATGTGCATCAGAGCTTCCTGTCTGTGGGCACGCCACTCTCTGTGCAGATGGAGGCAGAACTAGGGGAAGAATCAGCACTGTTCGACAGGGACTCAAACTCCAGTCATTCAGCTGGCATGTCCCAGAAGACCAAGCCAGATGCTCACACGACTACAGGAGTAATATGGAGCGGTTATATAAATATGGCTGGTGTGTCGAACGTCAGCACCTCTGCAAAACTCGTCTATGGTAATGGGAAAGACCTGAAAGATGTGCTCCCAAGCTTGCTGGAAGTCGTCGGCAGAATAGATCCGGACACGGTGTGGGATTACGTCTCGAAAGTGAAGCGGTCCGGCACCAAGGAGATTTTGGTGCTTCGCCTGGCCAGCTCTGGTGGGGATGCCAAAGTCTCGTACTGTACCTTGTACAAACATCTACATTCAAAAAACAGGTTTGGTGTCATTGGGAACTTGCCAGAATCCACCAGGATAAAGGACTTCTACATCATGCCATTGGCGAGCCATAGTCCTGTCCCTGAACAGCTTACCTCTTTGGATGGACAAATTTTCGAAGGCCCTAGGCCACACATTCTGGTCTGCATCATCATCCGGACAATCGCAAGGCAATCGGTCGCGTTTCCAGAGTCGTTGCATCTCTCGAAGAGGAGTATGGATTCTTCTCGGTGCGTGACACCATCTCCTGACCCGTCAACACCACGGTATCCTTCACTTCAGGAGGTCCAACCACAGTTCAGTGATGACAGCGAAGGGGGGAACAGTGACGCTTCCACTAAACGGACATCGAAGGTGGAAGCGTACATTCCAAAGCCCGTCGATAGCTCGAAGCTTACTTGGAAGCAGATCTACCCAAGTGCTTCAAGTAACGACAGCTTCGCAGAGCTTTCCGAGGACTATGATGAGGCAAGCCGAGCACAGGAGGAAGAAGATGTCCCTTACAGTCCTGGGGAAGACATCAATGAAACTGTTGAGCTGAACACCGAGACCAAAAGCTCTATAGATCTGCAGCATACAGTCGATGAATTGGACAAGATAATTGACGAACGAAGAGAAGAAATTAAAACCATAAGCACTGCTATTGGGTTGGCCAATACCGTCAATGTTCCAGAATTGGGGTCATTGCAGGTAATTATGCTTGTAATTCACACTTAATGTTTACTTGTTAGTGTGATGTTTCTGTAGGAATGTTTTACATCTCTCAGCAAGTAGTTGTCCTATTTATGCTTGTNCATTGCAGGTAATTATGCTTGTAATTCACACTTAATGTTTACTTGTTAGTGTGATGTTTCTGTAGGAATGTTTTACTTCTCTCAGCAAGTAGTTGTCCTATTTATGCTTGTTCTTGAGCACGGTGTATCATAGAAATCGTGGTTATGTCTTTGGTTAAGCAATAATTTCCTACTTCTGATGTCTCCCATCCATGCCGTCCGGGCTGATTACGAACTCATTCTGAAAATCGTAATATTTGCCGAGGGTTTGTGAAGTACACACCGCAAGTAGTGAATACAAACGTGTGTGCAGTATGTACAGTGGACTTCTATTATAACATTCCTGTATATATAACTATTATTTCATGATCCCACCAGTTCTCTATAAGAAATTTTTTTTCTTTCATATAAATAACACAACTCAGATGCAGTTTCTCTCATAAATAACATTTCAGACATACTAACAAAGCAGTACCGTAAAAACAGATACAGAGAATAGTGGTCTACATTTGTAATACGGTAAAACCTAGAGAATTTGAAATGCACAGGGTCAAAGCTTTTGACTTGGAANAATAGTGGTCTACATTTGTAATACGGTAAAACCTAGAGAATTTGAAATGCACAGGGTCAAAGCTTTTGACTTGGAATTACATAATTTCAAACTATCTGGATAAAAAAAAAAGAGGTAAGTTTTTGTCAGAATGATATCACTCAGGGCATGTCTTCTTTTCCTTTGAAAACAGTGTCAACATGGCAGCAGTTTTTGAAGATTAGAATATCTGGCAATTACCCATATACCACTGGTTTTTCTCAAAAAATAAGGCTGCCGAAATGGCACTGGTGGTACGTGGGTTTCACACAACTTGAGTTGTTTCTGTACGCTAATGTATTGGGAAGGTTGCCGGCGGCAGGGTAACTGTTGGTACATGCGCACGCCACATCTTGTTCGTTTAATGAAAAACATCATAAATAAAGTGGAGTGCACAGGACACTGTGTGTGCATCGGGGGTCGAGTGCCGAGACACATTGTGCGTGTCGACTACCAAGATGTGTGGAGTGATAACAATGGTTGTGGCACGAACGTCACACACTGGACTGGCGTACGTACTGACTTTCTGTTGGCAAATGGCTTCTGAGGGACTTACGCGGTGACACTGTGATTTTATGGTGTAATAGTTCCAAAAAAATAGATACAGGAAAGGAAGTAGAAAAGAGAAACTAGTCTTGCGACATGAAAAGTTTCATAATTACAGTCTGTAAGCAGAGATAAGAGGAGGAGGGACAGTTGGCCGCCCACATAAGCTGCAGCTTGAACCATTTTCAGCAAGTTAAAAGTTAATGGTGGATCACAGTGACTGTGCTACTCTAAGAAAAAAATACTGTTTTTACGAAATGTATGAATGGGATGGAGGTAAGTAAAAATTATTCCAAAATTTTTTGACATAGTTTATGCCTTGTACTTTTTCTTCCTTGCACTCACAGTATTTTAAATATAACATACAAGAAGAAAAATCAAAACTTTACACGAAAATCTAATTTATTTACAGGAAATTCTGTAGCTCTCTCTTACAATCTTTCCTCCCAGAAACTTAAAGCTCTGGTTTTAAAAAAAAGAGGGCATAAATGAGGCAGGAAAGAGCAGAAAGACGGCAAAAGTTCTTTGTCTCGGGCAAGATGGCCGCATGCAGCAGAATGCCTCACCGCCTGAAGCACGCACGTAAAACTGCAGTTTGCGATGCTCCTTACTTTGTTACACAAGAATCTAATTACTGCAGCACCGAAAAATCATCTGAAGAAATTTTACTTCAAATTACATATTGTGCCGAATTTCGAATTATCCAAACTCCAAAGCAAGTAAATTCCCATTCTTATGTATGGAGTCTATCAACAACTCCGATTTACATAGAATTTCGAATTAACTGAGTTTAAGTTGAGGTTTTACTCTTTCATTTTATACAGTCTGATTTTAGAGATGATGATACTGACTAAGAGCTTGACCAACAGCAGAAGAATGGGCAAGCTTCCAGAATGTGCGTAATTGTGCGTGTTCATATGAAGAAGATATGCATGAACATATGAATAAAATAGCCCTTCCAGTTCACCTTCAGGCCTTTCANGTTTATGTGTTTTTGGTGTAAATCGTAGCTGGTGTACCTTACAAAAATTACGGGCTTTTGTGCAAATGCAAAAGTATTTAGACGTGGGCACAATTGTCTTTTTTTTTCTTAAAAGATAATATACAGTTTTATTTTGAAAGAGCTTGCATTATCTATCTGTATTATGTGCTTGCAGTGTGTTTTGTTTTCCTCTGTATGTAAGTAATACAATAGAATCTTAATACAGAGTGCACAAGTGGACTCGAAATCTTATACTTAATACTGAAAACTACATTATACTGAAAAGTTATATGATATTACAATTGACTAGCCACTTGCATATGAAAATTATTTTGTTATAATTTAGTTTTGCTTGATATGCCCTTGCAGGTGTAATATTAACTCCTGCTTATGAAGTTTCCCTGCATATAACATTTTAATTTTCCTGAACCATTGCAATTGTTATAACAGAGTTTTACTGTATTTCATTATGTTTCTGTGGCGTTTTTGGCATAATGAAGATCTGCAATGCTAAAAGGTAGGAAAACTAAGGAATATAATATTGCTGATAGTGGTTGCTTATAAAGTGGGGAAATGTGATTGTTCTTAATATTTATTTTCAAATTATGTTTTTGAGACATTTAGTGAGTTTTGTGCTGGCAAAACTATAGCACGGTAATATTTTTTGTCAAATGTTCTACAGTCGACTCTCAAAATTATGACATTTCACAGTTCTCAGAAAACTGGTCTTACTTTGAAGGAGTTCTTATTTGAATTCGGACCCCTGCCCTCCGTATATGCGAAATTTGCATTAAAATTTTACCTAGGTTTTTTTTGCACAGCTTTAGCAGCAAAATTGTGTGTTACAAATACAGTCAAATGGTTCCTGTGAATTGACTCTTAAGATATACGTGCTTGTAAGATGAAATTTGACTTATTTTGATTGACTCTGCCCCCTCCACCCTCTTTCTTAAAATAATAACATTTATTGCGAACCTCGATGCTGGATTAATATTATAATTAGGTGTAGATGTTTGATTATTGGATCTGTTCGACTGTTAAATTCTTACATTATCTGAATTCAAACCGGTGTGAGCCAGGTTGGTTTTTATCCTTAAAATTGTATTTTATGTTAGTACTAAAGGACCATGTAAATCAATTAATATGCTTAAACACAGCACACTGAGTGACTTAGCAAGCGCAAACTACATGTTCACTGGCTTCTTTAACAAAATCGGCTAATTAATTTTTAAAATCTTAACTTATTATCACAAGTCCGTTACTTGGTCCTTCACGGGCTTTACACACACACACCCGACATGGGTGGGAAAAGGTAGATGCCTTAATGCAGTTGTAATTAGCGTGGCTCCCTTCGCGGTCGCTCTGAGTAATGCCAGTACAACGGACCAAGGTGACCTTGCAGCTATAGTATATTCGCAGTTTCCTCACACTTTTTGAATCAAACCTTGAAAAATCACCACATGTATGACATTTGGTTGTTTACTACAAATGCCACGTAGTAAAAGCGTTTTATAATTGTGTTTATGTAAAAGTACTTTATTTGTAGTTGAAAATATATAAAAGGACAGGAATTCAAGTACTCACGGTCTAGTACTTGTCGACAGGCCACACAAAGAAGGACAACACACTTTCCACGCTTGCGACTTTGCTGGCTAAGCTAACTTCATCAGGCGGAAAGTTTAACTTTTACTCTTTCCTGTCTATAAAATATAATATTTCATTAATAATTCATACGAATAAATACAGGGAGAAAAAAGGTGTGTTGGTAATGTCTAGTGAGAAATAGTTCTTGTTCGTATGGAAAATAATATTACGTTGAGTGCGCACGAATCTGGCGTGGTGTCCCCTTTGGTGTAATTTTCTAGACATAGTTACGCTTTGTTTGCACGAGGTGGGGGAATAATCTGTAAATAGAACTGCAGCAGGACTTCAGAAAAGTTTGAAGGATCCGTGAACAACCCATAGCCTGCCCTCCCTGTGGCAGTAGAGCTGCCCGCGATAGATACCGTGTTCTGCCCTGCCACGCCTGGCTTTCCTTTTGTTCTCCGCAGTCTGCACACAAAGAGGAACTGTGCTTGGCAAGCACGTAACATGGACGTGAGTGCTTGCTTCTTATGGTTGTGGAATATTTCACCAGCAGTGATTAATTATGTTGGTATTTGCTTTAGTATAGTTAATTGCAGGTGCTTCTTCAGTGAAATGGAATATTGGCACGTGTCAAAAGTTCCGTAAAATAGCTTGCGATCTNAGTTAATTGCAGGTGCTTCTTCAGTGAAATGGAATATTGGCACGTGTCAAAAGTTCCGTAAAATAGCTTGCGATCTGCCATTGTCGATTACCGTCTTCAATTCAAGTACTGAAAATATATTTGTGTAGCCAAGTTTAAGTTGGTTGGTTTTAACTAACATAAATGATTCTGCAAAGAAATTATTTTTTTTAACAGTGACAGACAAATGTGATTTTAGTGAGGTAATTGTCCAAGGTTTGTCATTAACATGTGTTCAGGAGAAGCCATTAGGATTACAAACAGTAAGCTTGTGTGTTTTGTAAACAGTGTATTTCAAAACAGTTGTGGANAGTTAATTGCAGGTGCTTCTTCAGTGAAATGGAATATTGGCACGTGTCAAAAGTTCCGTAAAATAGCTTGCGATCCGCCATTGTCGATTACCGTCTTCAATTCAAGTACTGAAAATATATTTGTGTAGCCAAGTTTAAGTTGGTTGGTTTTAACTAACATAAATGATTCTGCAAAGAAATTATTTTTTTTAACAGTGACAGACAAATGTGATTTTAGTGACGTAATTGTCCAAGGTTTGTCATTAACATTTCTTCAGGAGAAGCCATTAGGATTACAAACAGTAAGCTTGTGTGTTTTGTAAACAGTGTATTTCAAAACAGTTGTGGANTTCAGGAGAAGCCATTAGGATTACAAACAGTAAGCTTGTGTGTTTTGTAAACAGTGTATTTCAAAACAGTTGTGGAGTGTGGAGTGGAGATTGAACAGCTCTCAACAGAAATGTCTTTAGAACTGATGAAGCGAGGTGCATGTGGAGCAGCACCTGAATGCAAGGGCAGGGGAAATGGGAGATCCCAGAGAAAACTCACTGACCAATGGCATGGTCCGGCATGATTCCCATGTGTGACCCCGCTGAGAGTCGAATCCGGTTCACATTAGTGGGAGACAAGTAGTGCTACAACCACAACACCGCTGCCCCTTGAAACAGTTGTTTAAATGTTTGAAATGTGCATGGCCTAAGAAAATGCTCTGTAGTGTAATAATAATATTTTATTTGATAGGAAATCCAACGAGCGTAATGTCGCTAAAACTGTGTATTTTCCAAGTGTGTTTATTACTGGCATTTGTATGAACAGCAACATATTCATCAAGTTTTGTTTCTATTTTGGTGAAGTCAGAACCTTCCCCCTCCCTCCTCATCTGCTTGGTCCATACTTCATTGTTCATAATTCTTGAAAAAAACATAACTTCGGCCAATGGTAATTCAGTGACCGGCTGAAAGCTGCAACCACATCTGTGCAGAACTCTCCTTGAACTGGACACACACGCTACACTCCCCTCGACGCTCTGCGTTTACCAAATGAGGCAACCAGAATGACGTTCGGTGACGTGGTCCAATAACTGCAAAGTTTCTGAATATTGCTAATCATCTGTTGGTGCGACGTCACTGAAGGGGGGTGAAGCATGCGGCGGCCACAGTGCAGCACCTCTATTGCAAACCAGCTGATGTCCACACTGCGAACCGACCGACCTCCGCCGGCTGCCAGCCACGGTCCATTCGACGTTCAGCACCAAGTAGGACGGCATCTTGACTCCATTGTTCTTCCCCCATTTGCGGTGTCATCCACAGCTGGTGATGTCTTGTGACGTGGAATAAGGTGTTTGAGGCAGATGTAATTTAATTGAGAATTGACTCGAGTCACAGCACATTAACCCTGGGGTGGTGATCACTGTGTCTCTCTCCTCTTCATTGGTGCATGTTATGTTACGATAACACACTTTAAGCCTTGGTCGTACTTAACCGATGTTTGCCGAGTTTTGTTTAGTTTTTCTTATTGTAATGTATCGGGTAAGTACAAATACATTACAGCACCTGTATTTTATCACTGGCAAACATATTTTTGTTTAACATTTATTTTTCTTCAATTTTTGGAATTTTTTTTTTTGTTATTGATGTTGTCATATNGCAAACATATTTTTGTTTAACATTTATTTTTCTTCAATTTTTGGAATTTTTTTTTTTGTTATTGATGTTGTCATAAAATGGCTAGCCCTGTGAAATCTGTGCTCATAAAATCTTGGGGTTTACTGTAGGTAAATTTCAATATAATATGATAAATGAATTTACTTCATAGTATTAACANGGCAAACATATTTTTGTTTAACATTTATTTTTCTTCAATTTTTGGAATTTTTTTTTTTGTTATTGATGTTGTCATATAATGGCTAGCCCTGTGAAATCTGTGCTCATAAAATCTTGGGGTTTACTGTAGGTAAATTTCAATATAATATGATAAATGAATTTACTTCATAGTATTAACACTGACACTTAACTACAAATAAAAATTTTTATTCCAAACATTTTTATTTAAGGTTTCATATTTTTCCCCCCAAATTAAATAACACATGAATATGATTAATTTACCATCCTTGTGTATTTGGACTGTCTGATCACCGACAGACTCGTGTTTCTTTCTTTTCTGGTGAGTCTCATTGTGTTGCGCCGACTTTGGCCAATCTTGTAGAAAAACCTTGTTTTCCTTCTGTCACTTCATTTTTGCTGTGCAACCGGTGTGACAATGTAGATCGTCACTCTGGGCACCAACCCATTCAGACTAAGCCTACACAATTGTTTACATAAAGCACACGGACATTTTCCTTGGCCAGTGCTGTACACTGCAAAGCAGGGTGTCCAGCAATGATTCTCCTTCTGACTGATGCATTAATCGTGCTACAGTTCTGGGTTGTGAATGGTCTGCGTTGCTAGAGCCCAACACAAAGCTTCCACCTCATTGGTTGTCGTAACAAAGCAAGTCCTGTGGACAGCACGTGTCCTTATTGGCATCCATTCATTAATGTACGTTTGAAACAATAAGTTATATCTATTAAATTTGGAATTAATAGTATCATAAAATGAAGCAGTTGACAAAAAACTGACCATTATTGTTACAAGATACACCATTCAAATTAATTACTAGCTCACTCAAAAGTCACATTATTATTGAAAACTTCATACCAGAGGAATGGAATGAATGAAAACACATTTCATGGAATATTATTAGACAAAACAAAAATTAAATCTAATATTTTGTGTTAACCCGTTTAAAGGGAAATGTCAGGTAGGTGTGTTGAAGTTTTGTACCCTCTCTCTCTCTTTATTGTTGTTTTTGAGATATCAAATATTTGTTGCTCAAAGACTACCCAAAGATTTCACTGAGAAATTTGTTCACTTACTAACACTTAACTGACTTTCATAAAACACATTATTTCTTTAAGCATTTTCAACCGCTTTATTTTTTAATTCTGATTTCTAGACAACCTAATTTTTTCCCTACGCATGTAAGACAAGAGTTTGTGCTGTATTCAGAGTTGAATTGTTTTTAGGTAAATACGGTGGTTTTCATTCACTGTATTGTAGGAATCAGTTTGTTGAAAGTTTGCTCATGGATGTCTCGAGTATGGTTTGTGATAGGACAATGCAGTCTCGTATGTATGATGGTGGCTTGGAGTGAGTGAGAGATCCAAGTGTTGTAAATGGCTAGTGTTAGCAATAAGAGAAACATCAGCTTGGCAGCTTGGGTACAAATATTCTGTGGAACCAAAGATACATAGAATTTAGTATCAAATTAACGACTGATTACTTTTTCTGTGGCCTTCATACCTTCCCATCTCTGTGATCTGTTATACGCCTTACCTCGATTCTTGTTATAACAATACACAGTAAATAAAATGAAGGAAAAATTTTTAAGTGAGCTCATTACATCAATATGTTTTTGTCACCTCTAATTTTGTGCTGTCGAGGTATTAATGGTGAGAGTATATTGATTGTTTTTTCAGTTGGTGTCGGGCATGGCAGATACTACGACGACCGTGGAAGATGAAGATGAAGCGTACAGTCCCTCGTATTCTCCACCACCTCGGGAACCGGCCTCAGCCAACAGTTCTCTCCCGCCAACCATCTTGGATATTCTGAGAAACATCCCCAAGCAAAGCACATCCCCATCACCACAGAAGAAGCCTAAACTAGCAGACGACTCTATCATCCAGAGTTTCGGGGACAAGGGGGACACCAACATGGAGGTTTCGTCGCTCAAGCAAGGTGACGCTCGCTACTCACCATCCGAACGTTACTCACCATCAGAAGAGACTTTTTCACCATCGGAGAACCAGTACTCTGTGTCGGACCACTGCTATTCCCCTCCAAATGCAGCAAACTTAACATTCTTTCATGGCGATCCCCAGGCATCGTCTCTCACGGAGACGTACGCGCGAAGCGAGCTGGGGATGTCGAAGGAGCGACTTTCTGAACAGCCGTTGCCTCCAGGAAGCGACTCACCTGTAGAGACCCTCACAAAGAGTGCCGCCTCAGCTGCAGCATTGGATGAACCACTCCCCCCAGGAGTGGAGGATAAGGAGTTTCAGTCGTATAGCACGTCCTTCACACAAGGACCTCCGGTGATGGTGCCAGCAGGGTTCGCTGCTGCTATGCCGTCTGCGTACATTTACCATACGGTGACACCATCTGCCACGCTATCGTCTGTACCGCCACTGCAGTTTGTGGTGCCTCCTCCCACGTACCACACCCCTCCCACCATGTTTCCATCCCTCACCGTGTATCCAGACACCGACATGAACGAGCGCAGGTTCTCTCACAGACAACACCAGCAGCAGCGGCGACGGAAAATTCCGTGGCGTGCGAAGGACCGTAGAAAACGTTACTCTCGGCGCTGACGGTGTCGGAACTCTCTGCGAGCCCAGGCACATCACTGGTGGAAGAGGTCTTCCGTCGAGTCATGTCTACCCTCGGTGTAGACACGTGATAGAGATGCAGCATTGAATACGAGCACGCCGCAAGTGCACGCCGCAAGTGCACGCCGCAAGTGCACGCCACAAAGTGAACACCAAACAGTAGTGATCTCGGTACTCTGTGTGTTCAAAGGCTCCCCTGCATTTCAAATGTGATTTGTCGCAGCACTGCATCTTCCGCACACCTTGCACTTATCTAGCGTTGGTTGTCGTCTTATGTTGCTGGCCAGTGTCCTCGTCGTGTTTTGTGTTGTTTTGTTTGAGTGGTAATGATTGTGGTAACGTGTGTTAGTCCCAGATACTACAATGCAGAATTGTTTGCTGGAAGCATACTGTATGTATATTTGGTAGCCACTCACGTAATAATTTATAAAGCATTGTTACAAAGAGCAGGAAAAGTCTGGTGCAGATATAAATAACAGCAGATCATGTTATGGTTCAATTGCAAAATTCTAATTTTGTATTCAGTATTTCTCATTATAAGTAAAACAAATTTCAATTTTTAATGCTTTTTATACTATTATGTAGGAGTATAACATGACCTAATATTAGTTATCTTTGGGACAATCATCGCTGCTAAATTTTTTATTCACCAAGTAATTACTTTGTTGCTGGCCATATTGCCCCACATCTGATGGAAGAATTATTATGACACCTATCGAGCAAATCAAAAATTATTGTATTAATAGCCATAGGTTAAAACATTACCTCCTTTATATGTAGTGCTGTATTTTTTTTAAGTCAGTTTCTATTTTTTTGGTTTTATGTTAATACAAAATCTTATCATTTTAGCATGTGTTATTCTTTGAGATATTTCCGTTATTTATGATCACCGGGATATTGTTATTATTCTAAATGTTAGTGTATCATTTCATGTGTGCAAATACATTTTGTTGTGACGTGATCTCTGCTACAGTTATGAACATACTAAGACAAAGAGAAAACTTTGTGCCATGCCACCTAATTTTTTATAATCGTAGATAATATTTTGAAAACAGCATTGGAATTTTGGTCACTGAATGCTTTTGTGCGCAAGTATCATGTTAACTTCATTGTACATTGAGTCTTCACCATGAACAATGCCTTGTGGTCCCAGAAGCGACGGTCCTCTTGCAAGTTCCAGCCCGCAGCGGGATAGGCATCCATGCTTGTTAGGCCTTCTGGTCGTTGACCCCGAGTGCCCTCCTCGTTCGACACTGGTCAGATGCACGTCGTAGAGGAACCACTAACTGAAGTCATCGCCACGGCCACGGTGGTAGCAGTTGCAGTGTTGAGCTTGGTGTTGTTAGGATCCTGCAGTAATCTCGATAGAACGTAACACTTAACAGAAACTTATGCAGTGCAACTATGGTCGTTGATTCAGTAGGACCATGCTGAGCATACAAATCTAACATCAACACGATATGTGCAGCCTCGTTCCTAGGACGTAACAAGCATCAGTTGGGCAGTAGCCAACGTTGAACTTTGCAACTTTCCCACGACTCATCTGACGCAACTCCTCGTCTCCAGTGCCGAGCGAGTGATTGATTGCACAGTGAATGATCTGATCTCGAGGAGCATTAGATTTGAAATAAAAAAATCACGAAGGAATTTCAAAATAATCAGTACAACCCTAATGTATTTTTTATGCTCTCATATTCTGACATGTGGCAACAGTTTTAAGCTGGATAAAATATCCTGTGACATTGTGATTTGGTCTGACTGATGTTTGACACTGATGTGCTACGTGTAAGTGTAACTTCTGGGGGGAAGCCATGGTAGGAGCACGGTTGTAGTGGTGAAAGGCAGTTGACCATACAGAGATAATGAGTAGTTTGAGTCGATGTTTATTGCTTAGTTTACATTGTGATAGGCAGTTGTGTTATCTGGCACTGGGCCCACGTGCGTGCTCTGCTGGCTGTGGACATGGTAGTGGGGCCAGCAGCTGGTGTAATAGGTGGTATAGAAGTAGCTCGACGACTTTCCCTGAAAGTCGTGAGATACGTCTGGTGGCACAAGACAAAGTGATGGCCGCAGACTGCCGAGGTTTGGACAGCGGGAAAGTGCACACGCTCTCGATGATGTACTCTGTGCAGTTCTTCCATTGAACCCATGCAAGTTTCCTCGCATGTAGCCTAAGGAAGATCCATTCTCCAAGACTCACATGTAGACTCCATGTCTTCACTTCAAGAAAGATACATACCGTATATAGTAGAGCAGTGCTAGCAAGAAGAAAGAATACTATAGTCGGTGCAGGGAATATATAGTCCGCCCTTCCAACCACCAGCTAAGATGTTCTGGACTGTCTACCAGGGTATCAGGTTGCAAGGACTGGAGTTGGCGTACAACAACCGAGCTCACCTCGAGGTAAATGCAGTCGAACCTTCACTGAATGAGTCGCGTTGGAGGCCAGCCAGGATTCAATTCATTTAGTTGTTTGATGCAGCGAGCTGAGATGTGACCTGTTCCATATCTCATTGTAAGTACCAAGCAAATGTGGAGGAAGTGAATTGAAATGGAGCTAGTGGATAACGAGTTACGTGTCGAGTAGAAATAAGAACATGAAAATGCCTGGCAAGAAATTGGAGAAGTAGCTATGGCCGCAATACCGTTATTGTCAGGTGTCGAGATGAACAGGTTAAATTGCTACTCAGTTTGGTATGCGTAAAGGCTGGAATTGAGCTTTTAAAACTTTTGCTTTGTGGTGTGTAGTCGCTTACTGTTTATAGTGAAGAGCTGAGGGTTTTGGTTTGGGAGGAGGAAATCCCATTATGCTGGCGAGTAGTTAAAGGGAATTGTGAGGTAAATTGCTTGCAACCGTATGCTGACCAAAAATTGAGACAACTGACTGGAGACATTTGACTGTCTAAAGACTTTTTCTTGTACAAATGTTGGACTGCGGGTGGCTGCCGAAGAATACTGCTGTATCCTGATTGTGCATGACTCGTAGATACTCTTGTGGCTGAAGTGGGAGGGCGTTGGGAGATGTGGAGAGGGGAGATTAACAGACGTTGTTGGTTGCACACACTGCATGAGTGAAACTCAGGAGTGACTCGTACAGAGCTAGCTTCCCTTCCTGGCTTTACCAACTACCCTTGCAGTGTAGGATATTTTGTTTACATGTGGTGGCAACGTCCCTGAATTACTTCTATTATTCATTCATAGTTTCTTGAGCATTGGGGTTGACTGGCGCGTGATCTCAATTTTGTGTGCACAGTCAAAAGTGTAAACAATTCAGAACTATAATTCGCTATCAATTCAACGAGAGAGTCGTGGCCTGAAATTGCTACAGTTAAAACTGAACAGTTGGCGTGGGCAAACACGACGACATCAATGTGAATTTCACAGTGCGCACACAAAGTATGTTAACTGCTGTCAGTTATCACGTGTGCGATTGTAGAGGCATCGTAACAGTCCCTGTGTAAAGTTGACGGACGGAGGAAACACTGGGCACGTAGGCGTGGACCACAGGGTGCTGCTTGTGGCTTGTCGCTGTTGCGTTGTCTTTGCGCTGAGCCTCAACCAGGCACCTTGCTCGCTGCTCACCCAGGAACAATGCCAAAGTTGACCTCGTCTCCTGTAGTCGCTGTGTGGACCAAGATTAGCAGTAGAAGCATCATGTGCATTGAAACATTCCCTGCAATCCCCGATGAACCTCCAATACTGTTGCTAACATCTAATTTACCGGGCACGTGGCGGAAGAGGGGAGGGGGTTGAGGGGGAGAGAGAGTGCCAAGCTCTGCTTCGTCTATTCAAGTTTCTTCCTCGGCCGGAAAAAAAAACAGGTCACGAGGGCCTACATACTGTATTTTGCGCTGATATTTTCAACAGTAACAATAAAATTTGTTTCCATCAGTGATACCTAAAAATGTAAATATTTCAATAGGAAATGCTTAATTTACAAATGGCATGCTCAAAAACTAGGTTAAAACAATATAACTGTGAACTTCTTCTTACCGGCCGTTGCCAACACATCGCTGCTCTCACAGTTTTAAATTCATATTGAATACAAAATAAATATTACAAGTTATAGAAGATACTAAGTTAAAGTTTTATTCATTCAAAAATATAATATTTTAAAGTTAAACATGGTGTTGAATATTTGTGGTATACACTATAATTAAAAAACAGGTGGACATTTTTCAAAGGTTTGTTCCAAAATGTCTGAAGAAACCGTGAATGGACTATACATATATTTGTATGTATTTATTTATTCTTTCAACACAGTGTAATTTCTTGACTGTTGATAGTCGATAGCCATCTGGTAACAGATCTTTATTGCAATCTAAGGGTGAGATGCACTATAAGCTGCCATCAGCAGAACTAACATTGAACGTGGATGTATCGGGCNGCTCCACCTTCATTCTGGCGTCAGACACAGTCATTCCACGGGGACAGTTGCTTGCAGAGTGCATGTCAATGTGCAAGCTCACAGCACTCCCGTAAGTCGTGATGACAGTGGTTTGGGACCTATTAAAATGTGATGGGAATATTTTACAGATTGGAGGAATGTTTTAACGTGTTCAATCACCACTTTCTCTGTGTGTTTGCGTGCATGCGTAGGTTCCCCGCCCTCATAAAGCACGCTACCAGACGGGCTTCCGCAGTTATCTGCATCCTCTTCAACCACACAGATACTAGTTGTTGTTCCATCATCGTCAAACTGCTACTTCGCACAGTGTTGTATCTGGATTATTACACCGGTTAAAGTTTTTGCATAACTCCGTGCAGCAGGATACGTTTTCAGATTTATGACACGTCTTTTATCAATTTTATGTGGCTGACATGTTGTTGAGTGGTTGCGTGTCTCTTGGTTCTCGAAGCGGGATGTCCGACGTAACAAGGCGTGGTGTCGTAGCGCTGATACTTAATGAGCCCCGAGCTCCGCTGGCGCTTGAAATGCAGATAAGTTGTAAATAGAAGTAACCTGAATGTACACAATGTCACAATTTTGTGACACATCAAATGCAAAATACTTGTGAAATTTATACCAGAATGCTAGAATTTAGGATAGATTTTATTGCAAATTCTAAACATTAATTCTAGATATTAATATAGGTTGGTACTGTACTAATGATATATTATTGTGTTTTGTGTACAAATTATAATTGTATTATTTTACAAAATAGTGTTCTTTTCGTACAAATGTGCGATTGTGAAATAGACCAACATGGTTGTGTAATTATATAGCGGATTATTTTATCAACTTCGTAACTTGTATATATTTATACATTTTTGTACTGAGTGTGGAAAATTGTAAGCTTGACTCTCTGATAACTGAAATTGTTTGCTGTAATAGTGAATTTTAATGAGTGCGTGAAGTGGTTTCACCAGTAAACTCTAAGTCTGTAGTTTATACAGTCAATTCAAAGTTTTTTTCTGTGGTGTTACACGGCTGTTGTTCGTTTGTAGAGATTTTATTAAGATAACCTCAGAAGTTCAGTCCGTAAAGCTTATCGTTTTCCTTGCGACATTACATAAATGAAATCTTGTAATTGTTTATATAATATATAATATTCTTATCTGTGACATCAGTTATGTTTTATGTACAAATTTTTGTGTTTTGCAAAGAGTTTAAAAGGTAAAAATTGTTTTCTCAATTATCTAGTCACAAAATATATTCTAAAATTATTCTCAATGCAAAATTAATTGAATTTTATGTGCTATAGAATAAAGTATTTGATTTTGCAATATTTACATTGTAGTCCTTCCAGCATATCTTGCAGGTCAGAGAATGTGTGTCCCGAGGTGTGGCTGCAAGAGCGGGTGGAACTTATCGATCAGAATTGTTGCATCAACTTGGAAACTATGGTCTAACTTTGTCACACTAAGGTCGAGTGTTATTTAGCTGTGTCACTGTCTTTCAACAAATCAACTTCCCTATCCACATTATTTTCATTTTTACAACTAAATATACTCTGACCGTATTTGAGCCAATTCTGTTCTGATATAGTTAATGTGTGCAGTATGCGAAACTCATATTTTGTGTGTGGAAAATACCAAGCTAGTTTAGTCACATAAAATGGTATTTGGTCCCTTGTAACAAAGAAAAGCTTCATGTTTCTTTGCCCATATGGAGTTGGTGATTGAAGATGACCGGCAGTAGACATGCCCGTGACATTGGCGTTACGAGTGCCAGCTACGTATCATTGCACAAGGGCGCTAACCGTTTCTCTACTGTTCTGTATGTAATGCAGTTTCGTACTGATAATCTTTGTTTTGCCATACCAAACATTGTTTTGCAGATTTATTATAAGTATTCAGTACAAAATTTGTTTGCAGTCACTTTTGTGTTGTTCATTCTGAGGTATTGCATAACATGAGATGGACATCAGTAAGTGTGTGAAGTTGTTACTGTTGAGAGACTTGTGCAATGAGGAGTAATTTTCGTATTTGAAGAGCCTGTTCATCATGATGTGAGCTTGAAACTTCAGTTCCACTTGTGTTGCATTTTACACTGTGTTAGTCTATGACTGTTGTACAGTTTATTTGTAAACTCTGTATGCATTAACAGGGACTTTTGGATTAGCTTGTGAATACAGGTATAGGCTACCCACTGTAAAGTGTGCACTTTTTGAAGCCCCCCTCATTTGGAATAATAGTCAATAAATATATTATATTGTAGTCTTAGACGTTGACTTTCGAGTCCGGTGAAATATATACACTTTGTTTATTATTTACATGGTAATATCTATTTAAAAAAATGGTGGATCCATAAAAAATAGCTGACAGAAAAAAGTTACTAGGGCCTCAAAAGTGCTCACTTTACCGTGAACAGCATATATGTCTGTAACAACAGATATTTTGTATTTATTTTAATGAGACATGCAAAATAATCCTACAGTTGTGAAAATTGATTAAAAAATACTGTGAGGTGCAACAATATTTAGTGTAGTCATTGAAACCTGCAGTAACTATCTTAGCAAAAGATGTAAGAAAACCGCTTCTATTAAAGTACAGGGAGTAAAGAAGTTTCTTGCACTTTCTATAAATGGAGGCATCTTTCAATGATAAGTGTGGTGGGTGGATGTCTTCTCGTTTGAGATGCAGTAAAAACCTTTGTCCACAGTCTGGGAGATCTTGCAACAAAGGTTAAGGATATGCTTATGTTAAAGGTGCTGCATTATCCTTTGTATTATAGTACAGTGTATGCAATGTCTCAAGTCTATCCTTTGACATTCTTCCTCCCACTTAGTTGATGCAGTACAAACTTTGTACTTATTTTTTCCTGCCTTTTTTATATAATTCTTATTTTAATTTCTTTAAAAATTGTTGTAACCGTGTTTCTGTTAGTTGGTTTACTATCTGTATTTGACAGTGAAACACTGCCAGTAGCTTAGTGCTGGCACAAACACGAGTAGCGCATGTGGCACTCTGGAACCTGTCGTTGGACTCGTGGGCAAAAAGTGTGAAGTTCTCAAATTAATGCTTCAGCAAGGTAAACTGTATTGTGGCGAGTTTTGTTTAGGGTGTTCTTATTTCCTCCTCCGTCATTCTTCTGCTGCTCCTTCCCCATCTCATGCAACTGCAGTTACGCTCTGGGCTGGCTAAAAATGAGAGGTCTGTTCCTCGGATGGAATATCTCTGGTTCTGTAGTCTCGTCTCACACATGTGCTGTATATGGGAACATGAGGGTGCATTGTCATGCGGTGGCCAGAACTAGTCGTGAGATAGCGGCCGTTCTAGTTATGTCAAAAGACATTATTTTTCTGTGAGAAGGCAACTGTTACAAAAAAGTTGGAGCCGAGCAATTGTTTTTGCTGTTCATTGCTGTAGATACAGACATATTGTAACTGTATTAATGCATTGTTTAATCTTACTATGGCAAAGAAAGGCATGCAGATTCAATGAGTTGATCCATCATCTGTCTGCTTGGTGTTCCAGTAGGACACTAGGCATATTGGGGAATGTTCTGCATTAACAATTTTCGAGATAGGGCACATTTAGGAGGGCTTCGCCACAGTTATACACAGGTGTGTCCCTGAACTACGTTGCTGATGTAGTACCGTAGTACTGCTTGCTGAAAAATCGGCAGTATTATTATAAATAAATCAATTTCAATATTCAGACATTATTGGAATAAAATAATACCCCAGAAAGTTATGTATGACCACTCGTTGATGCCAAAAATTACATTTAAACAGAGCACAGCATAATTTTTAGCAAGCACAAGTTCTATTTTCAGTTTATTCTCGTGGAAAATCAGCTGTTTACTACAAATAGATCAATTATTTCACTATTCAAACTTTTTTTAGAATGAAGTGATAATCTGGAAGGATATATACACCCTCTCGACGCCAAAAAATAAGTTTAAATACAACGCTGTGTTACATTCAGCAAGCGCATATTTCATTTACAGGTGTTTCTCACAAGAAAATCAGCAGTTCGTTAAAAATATATAAATTTAGTTTAGTATTCAGATGTCCGTAGAATGAAATGATAACCTAGACCTCCTGTTGACACTATAACAGAAGTTTAAAAACAACAGCACATCTTTTCAACAGGAAACCACTTCCATCGTACTGTAAAATCCAGTTGCTGTTGTGGGCATCTACATTAAATGTGACCCAGTTAGATACCTCCACATTTAAGAAGTGCGAGCATTGTAGACTGTTTTGTAAATTGTAAACAAACCACACACGAGTGGAATTATGCATGAAATTGTTATCAAGAAGTAAGCACAAGATAGAAATCTGAAAACATAAATAAAATCGTAATCCAATAAACACAGTTTAAGTGGGCTGTCAACAATCATACAGTTAATTCCAAACATAATCCAAATTCAAAAACGAGAAACTAAACTCAAACTTCTAACAGCATCACAAAAAGCATCTGAAAGTCAGACATTGCACGCCCAATGCTGTATTTACCGTATTTCTAAGCCAACCTTTTTATTACCAATTTGGATCACCCAAAAATCACTGCTCGGCTTAGAATCAGGACTGGCGATATTATGTACATTTCTGGCCAAGTGTATTCAAAATTAGTAAAATAGACATTATTTATTTACCAGTTTACCAGTGACGTTACAGGCCTCATACTAAACCATTCATACTGTCTCAGTTTTGAATAATGCACAGTGGCCAAGCGCTTCGCCAGGTCTGACCTCTCATAAGGTCACGGCAGGAACAGCGAGGGAGTGCGTGTCCGTAGTTCACCTACCCCGCTACAGCAGTTGAGCCCTTCGTTTCTAGCTCTATCCCAGACCGCAGAAATATCAAGATTATAGTCGCTCAATACAGTTTTCATCATCCACAAATTTCAAAGCAAATGGGTTTGCTTGATAATGCAAAGTAATAAATATCAACCAGTTATTTCGTTTTTTAATTTTTTATTTCTTTTTTGTGCTATTGCGAATGTTTTGTTCATCTGTAACAAAACTCGTGGCATGCCCTTACAACGTGATGTGTTATCGAATATTAACTTCTGCACCGTGTTTCCGATCAGAAAGACCGGAAGATAACTTCCGGCATTGAACACCTACTATGTTGTCGCAACCCTGACGTATTAAATACATTTTTTAAGTCTTATGCTGTAACCATGCAAAGCATAAACATTGCATAGTCTATGAATGGTTATATTATTTAATGATTGTAAATAAGTTAATTTTTGTTCAACGTTTCAATATTGATATTTACTGGTGAATATGATAATGTTGAATGCATTGATACATCATTTGATGGTTTACGTAACCGCTACTAGAGCTGAGCAGGTCCTTCCTTTATCCCCTTGTTACGTACTGGACTTCCCCTGCCGACGCAGTGTGTTCTCCCTACACCCTGTTATGCTATGCGTCCCTTCTGCCACCCTGTGTGTGCTCTCAACTCACTACCCGATTAATAAATAATCTCCCCACGTGCTCTCAGCTGATCGAGCACACTGCATTTTCAAAATTCAACTTGCATTCAGTATTTTTTTAAATTTTTCTCGTTCAGATGGACTACAGGTTTGCGTTCAGTGTCTGCTAGGGCGAAGCGATCGCGATACTGGGTTGAAGTGGGGTGTGCAACTCGTGCAGTTATTGGCTTGCCTGGTTGCTATGCATGCGATAGTGGACCACGTACTGTCGTCGTGAGAGAGAACTAGTGGCGAGTGTAGAACAAAGCTTCCCTTTACGACATAACATGTGTGCAGGGGTTGAATCCAGTGTCTACCTCATATTGCCTCTATGTTACAAACAGCATTGTGTAAACTTTGGTCGCTGGCACTCAGTAGCACTTGCACATTAACTCTGTGAATCAAATAATTAGCGCTAGTGTTAAACAGTTAGTGCTGTTGGTGGGCATGTTCCAGTGTAGCTCCTTCGCACTGCACTGGATGGTGCGTTAGTGGCACAGGGGAGGTGGCTTTACACACTCCGTTAGCTGGTGATGCGAGCTGAAGTCCCAAGTGGCGAGGCAAGGGATCCTAGTATGTGGCCACGCACGTGCGCAAGCTTGTATTGCAGGGCTGGCGCCCAGGGGCTTAACTGTTTTTGGGGCCTTTCACGTGATGTGGTATTATGTACTTAGAATATTACCTATGTTTTTTTACCTGTTGAAAATATGTTGCTCAGAAACAGGTTTACCATTGCTTTTTAGCTAATGTATATTGACTATCAAATGTCAAAATATTGGATCCTGTTCACATGAAACTCTTCCAAAGAACTAAATATATTTTCACTGCCAATAAATTAATAAAAGTTTTGATCCCAATTTTTTTTTGGTGTACGGCGTTGAAGGTGATTTTGAAAAGAGAGAGGAAAA
This sequence comes from Clitarchus hookeri, assembly GCA_002778355.1. Classification (NCBI taxonomy): domain Eukaryota; kingdom Metazoa; phylum Arthropoda; class Insecta; order Phasmatodea; family Phasmatidae; genus Clitarchus; species Clitarchus hookeri. Next base: position 243,747 of record NQII01002042.1, read on the forward strand.
TATCTCGAATAATAAAGTAAATGTAACGGGCTCAATAATTGAACTATAATCAATCATGAAGGACAGTGATAAGAACTTACTGGTGAGCTTGGAGGTACATATTTTCAAGTTGTGTGCACTACTTTAGCTGTCCCTCAACGTCCATCGCTCCTCCGGTGCAGTTTGTAACATTTTATTGGCTTTAGGATGATAACCTTCGTGCAGTACTAATGCAGCTGGACCGCGCTACCAGTGAATTACGAGAGTGCGGGTTGGTGCCGTATTGTGCTGTGCGGGACCAAGCCAATCCATCGAGATCCCTGTATTGAACAAATTCTCGATAAAATGACCTGCATAGCAGAGTTCTTAACTGCACACATGTTATGAGTGGGTTTTGCATCATGTAAATTATCAGGGAGGACAACTCTCCAAATCTAGGGCTTGGGTTCAGTGTTGTAGGGCCTTATTTTCCCCTCCCTGTAGGCAGACCAGATACATATATATGCATACATGCTCGCATGTGTGAGGGAATGACTGGACTTGAGCCCAGGGCCGCAATATCATTCTGCATTATTAAAATCCCTAGAATCTTAATCAAAGTGTATAAAATTCAAACATTTTAAAAAACTATGTATTGTCAAAATTATGGTGATTTTTAACTGACTTTATTGTGCCAAACACACTTTGAAGTTGTTTATGAGCATAGCATGTGGCTACAGCTTAAGAGTGACTTTTGATATCACTTGAACAGTAGAAAAATTCTTTGAAATGTATTATGTGGTTCAATTTTTGAGTTTTTTTGCTAATTCATAACTAAGATAGCCAGATGTTAAATATAATTGCCTAGTCATATAATTATTGTGAAAAAATTTTTGTAAGTAAATTTTGTACTATACAAAAATTGTTAATATCCTCAAAATAGACATTAAACAAAGTGTGTTTAACAGCCTTGTATAAACCACGATGCCCGCGCGAACTGTGGCGCCGTTGTTGTACCGGAACTCACTCTTAAGTGAGCCTGTGTCCTAACTTGCTCTTTGCGTGATTTCTTGGCGAGACTCGCACGGTCTGCGTCAGTCGGCCATATTGAGGAAACACACTTCTTGTTTTCTGATGACACTAGTGTCTTTGTGAAACTTGTCGATAGTTTTTATTAATTCCTGTAATAAGGACTTGTTTGAGGAAATGTGTAAAGTGGTGCAAGATACCTGCATGTTGCTGTGTAAATAATGTTGCTTTTGTGTGAATGGGTCTTTTTCTAATGTGTAGTGTTACATGTTTATTCCAAAACAGATTTACCTGTCAATTTTCAGGGTTTAAAGATTTTTTCATAATTATAAAAAGCGTTTGTACATAGTAAATGGAAAAGTATAAAAAGTTTGTTTTTATATTAAATAAAATGTAATTTTAAAAATACTGAACTAGTATCTTATTTATTTAGACATTATCTTGGACCTTTCTTTTTCTTTCATAATAATAAAAATGTGATATGAAAGTGCTCTTAAAAGAAATGGTTTTTCAAATGAACTGTTGTTACACATACCATATTGTGTTGCACAATCAGCACTAAAGTGTAATACATAATTGCACCACCATTATTTCAAAAGTGGTAAATATTAACGGTGTTTTTATTCCATAAAATTTGTCACCCTTGTTTTGAACAGAGCACCTTTTGTTTAGGACCCCAGATGCACCAGCAGGTAAGAATGTGTCCCATACAAACCACTCTTCCCGACACTCCCAGAGGGAGGGACGGAGGGTGGTAGCGTGTCAACCCTTCTACAAAGTGCGGAAGTGACAAGTCAAACAAAGGGGTGATCCCTGTGTTTGCTCTCGACAGCGTCAAGGTTATGTCGCATTCTGATTTGGTGCAGATGTAATCATAAGAGCATGGAGACTGTTCACCTTCTACCTGGTTGACAAAGAGAGAGGGGGCGAGGCGGTGTTGTACTGGTTTATAGCTGAACCGATACCTGATACTAAATATCACTTAATATGGGCTAGCGAGCAGATTTTCTTTATAGTGGATATTGAGAGACATATTTTCATAACACCAGAGGATAATAGGGTGGCGACGACCTTGGAGTAAGACAGGCTCAACTACTGCTGTTTTGAGGCAGCAGTTGCCGTTCTTATTCCAAGAACCAAACTGACAGACTGTCACTCAACACCGGTGAGGGGCGGGAGAAGCTACCCTGCTGTGAGATAATCCAGGGGAAGAGTGAGATGCCACTGTGGCCTGCCGGGATGTGACAGCGACAGGCGATGTAAGAGATAATCGTCTACAGCCTGTATGTGGGTCCTCGAATTACGAGCCTGCGAGCTTTGCAGGCGGCACACTGCAGCTCCGCTTTGTCATTTCAGTATTTAAAATCTTTTAAAAGCAATATGAAATCTAACATTCATTACATGGCAACTGGGAGTGCTTCATTTTTACTCTCAATAAATTAAAGGTGTGCTGAATTTAAAAACTATACATATTAATAATTTGTAATTTTCTGAATATAAACAAAGTTGAATTATGCTGAGAAATGTGATACACAACCTTGTAGATTTAATAATTATTTATTTAATAAATTTAAAACATAAATTGTTTAAGCTGCATAAGATTATATTGACATAAGGTTAAAAATATATTACTAAAGTATTTTTTGAGTGCTGCTTTTATTTTCCGATTTTGAAGAATTTATATGAAATTAATTTACCTATTGTTTTGTATGTTTACTTAAAGCATCAAATATCAAATAGTACATAGTGTGACACTGATTTTAACACAGATTTCCATCAACTTTTCATAATACTTTTAGTCCTAGCAGAAGTCTTTCAGTTCATGACTCGTACGTCCATTGTATCGGCAAGGAAGTATCAGTTTGTACCGGTATCTGCGGAGCACTATACTGGTTGCTAGGCAACAACCCCTTCGCCCACCCCCCAGATGTGTAAGGTAAGGGAAGGGAGTGAGTTGTTGCCTCACCTGTGTAGAACAATGACACTGCTGAAGCAGAGGAGAGCCTGGTGGACGCATATGCTAGTTGCTAGGCAACACACACACGCACACGCACACATATATTCCCTCTTACACCTGCATGAAATAAAGGACATAATTTTCAGAGAATTTAAAAACCATGGGATGAGAGATTCAATGAAGAAAAGAAAATTTATGTTAAATTTTACTAAATTTTAAACTTTAAATTAACATTTTCCTCGGGGGTATTCAGTATTTTCAGACCAAATAGCATCTCCCTGATGCTTTCCCAAAAAAAGGCCCTGTGATAGCGCAGCTTTGACGTGCCCTCTACTGGGGGCAGTCGGCCCGAACGTGGCGGTCACCCCCTCCACGACTCCTACGCCGGCGACGTGCACCGGAGTGCACCACCCCTCTGCTACCACCTGGGTGCTGTACTGCCGGAGTCAGGTGACCATCCTACTTTCACGCCCTCAAGAGAGGTTCTCTTGAGGGCGTGAAAATTTGGGCCGACCAATACTGCCAAGTGACGTCCCCAGTAAGAATATCGCCAGGGATGTGAATGCAGCGAGGGGCACACACTGGTCACAGTGTTCACAAAACCCCTTCTTTCCCTGCTTACGTCCCCGTGCGTGTAGTGTGACAGTGCGGAAGGTCCAGTAAATTATGGGCTTCAATGCCACAGAAACAAATCCCGTGTTTATGTGCCACAGTAAATACGGGCTCTGTAAACCACGCATTCGAGCATAGCTACCCACACCCCTCCTGGGGTCAGAGTGGACTCGTCCATCGCGAGCCACATGCTGCCCCACCTTAGAATTTACATAAACAAGGGCGCAAGTGATTTTTGCATCAATTGAAATAAAAGTACTAAGCGTAAACAAACCCAAGTACATGCAACAGACTGGGAGAGACAGCCCTGTGGCATATTTAAATTACGTTGCATATCAAATTTGTTACCAATTCAATTTCTTTTTATGCTCAATTTGTTCATGCAAATTAATAATGTAAAGTGTTCTTGTATTCTAGTGATGTGCAAGTGTTTTGAATATATTTGTTTTCCCAGTAAATGTGCCAGTGTATTTATTGATGCTCTTGGCGCGCTGTCGAGCAAGGGTCCCTAGCGGGCCCGCCATGCTCGGCTAGTTGGTTCTGCACGCGCTGAGAGAACGAACATTTAGTACCAGTCTTTAGTGTCGCAATAGTTATTTATTTTATTCTGGAACTTAATTGACTATACTTCTTTGCTTAACCCAGGGGCAGTGCCGTTGTCAGCCCCGCCAGCTCAAAACACACAAGGGTTTAATTTACTTAATTATTTTCATCTGCCACGTGCCTCTTTGTCAGTGTCGGCTGCCAGCTCGCCTTAATACTGGAACCACGTAAGTGCCTTCGTACGAGGGAATAAATAGTGAATAAAAACCAGTGCAAGCGATCTCTTGTTTTTATTTCACTATCGGCCGCATAACGTAACTTTGGGGCTTCTACCCACTGGTGAACTGCACCCCTGATCATGTCTTTATGGTGTTTTTGGCGTGTGAGACGGCCATTTAACAGTCCCACGTGATGACTAGAGGCGTATGAGGGGGCCTATACCCTCGGCATAGGAAAGACTTCACAACTTTACCGACGTCATCTCGTTGCGCGAGGTGAGCTCAGGAGAAGTCACGTGGGCAATCGACCCAGCCCTGGATGAGTATCTCATGATCTGGCGCCCTTTTTCCATCCTTGCAAGTACCACAACACCTGTACCGTAACCTAACCACACTTCTCCTCGCTCCTGAGACCAGACAACCCTCCATGTGTTCAGTCACACTATGCAAAATGTATCTTACAATCGCAGAAAGTGTGGCGGACCTGTGTACCAATTGTCTACATAAATAACCACCTTATGCTATCACACATACTCTTCTATTTCTGTTGTCACACCTGTATTGTAGTGGCCTACAAACGTAACCCGTTTGTTTTGCGTTGACATTATCATGGTTTTTGAATTTCTCGCTGGCATTGGAGACAATAACTGCAAGGCAAGTTGTCATGGAGGAGTCATCTGCAGTTAGCTGGGCCGGCAGTTGTGCAAGGTGATGCGACTTGTTGCGGGGTCAACGCCTCCCTCGCTTTGCTAGTGCGGTGTTCTAGCAGACCTGCACGGGAACCTCGAGCGTCCCTGGATACTGGCCACATCTGGGATTGCTGAACGCAATTCTGCTGACCTCAGCTGGCAAGCAAGGCGCACGTGAGAAAGATTACTGTTAGTAAATTCAGGGGGGACGCCTTTATTCTCTGCCTAGAGCTGCTAATTTTATGTTCAGATGTTGAATTACAGTGGTCGTGGCCTCCCCTTCGACTATTTTTTAGGGGACTGTCATAAAATTTCCATACGTCTAGAATTTCAGTAGTTGTTAGAGGTCAGACTTGGTTGAGCTCTTGACTACTGTGTGGTGCATTTGACAGGATGACAGGCTGTCACTAGGCTGAGATCACATGATCAGTTTTATTTAATGATTCATATTGCCCTCTCGCCAGGTGTGTAAGGGGAGGAAGCGTGCGCATGCAGCCCTGAGAGAGAGAGAGAGGAGAGAGAGAGAGAGAGAGCACACACAGCTCTTTTCCTATATAACACCTCACCTCCCGCTGGCCTGTAAGGGGAGGAAAGAAAGATGCTCGGCTGAGAAAAAGATGCAGAAAGAGGAGAGGGGGGATGCAAGGATGCCATGCTGGTTGCTAGGTAACCACTGCCCCTTTCATAAGCTGTGTAAGGGGAGGGAGCATGCCAGACTTGCAGAGTCGCCAACACAACCAGCTGAACTGGAGAGCACCATACCTCAGTGATGATAAACGGCAGCATGTTTCATGTATTTCACACCCAGTTATTAGACTTTGCATAAACAATCAGTTTAAAAAATATTGTTACAGGATATCTTAAGTGACAGGACTGAAAGATATTCAATAAACAATAAAAACGGGTAATTTTATCATTTGTTATATAGGAAGTTTTGCGGGACCTCTAAAATGGCAGCTGGACCAAGCCACAGGATAGCAGGAAGCTATCCGACGGCTGACTGGAGTCTGCAGATGTCGGGATGTTCATAAAACATAAGTACAGTTAGTGCATTTTTCATCTTCCACTATTCGTCACTGTGTTCCAACAACGGCAAAGATCTTTGGAGACCAGAGAATGGGGTTCATTACATTTTTACCAACTATATAAAATATTACCCCAATTAAAATACATGACCAGTTTGCTGAGTGAGATGTTCTAAAGAAAAACCTAAACCTCTTGTGAAGCTCACCATAATGTACACTCCACATTTGTACCGAGAATTACATTATAAGTACCAACACCCCACACAATGATCTGATCCTCTCTTAGGAATTAGTTCTCTAGCCTTAGTCTCGCCAGGCCCTAGAGTGCACGTTCTACCCCTCCCTCCGTCCCACGGCCAACATCAAATTTGAACAACTCCAGGCTCCTCAAGGTCATTGCAAGACGTCCACAATGGTCACAAATTCTCTTAAATTTGCAACAAATTTGGACAGAGAGCTGTACATATTAATAACAACTTGCCGTCAATTTGTGTTTATAACAGCATAAAGTATGTGCTTCTAAAGTTTGTTACTCTTATTTTGACAGAAATTTAATATGACAAAAGAATTGTTAAATGTGAAAAAAAAAATGTTTTATATAAACGCATTGATTTGATGGTGAGAGAGTGAAAGATTTTGACTGTGCTTAACAGATGCCTTCAGCATCAGTGAGGGTAAAGTGAGATGCAGGCGGAGGGGAGGCAGAATGAAATGGTGGGAGAAGCAGGAGTACTCTGAATAAACCCACCAGCCTACAGCAACGTCCGCCATGTTACCCACATGCGAAAATCCAGGATTGACCTCGCAGGGAACTGAACGCTGTTTACTGTATTGGAATGCGAATGGTATAACCTCTCCACTACTGCGGCCGCAAGATTTCTCGTAAAACTAAACCCAAAAAAATGTCATCACTTTTCCATTAAATAATTTTAAAGAATCATTGGCAAACCATAAGAAAAATTAGGGGATGTGCTCAGAAAAGAACAAGAAGTTGTCAATATAACTAATGAGCCTACTTTCTTTTATATGGATGCAAATAATTTTGATGAAGTTATTAAAAGGTTAGATGGTAGGTGGGTCTTGTCATTTCGTTGATAGCAATATCATTAGAGATGCAACCAGAAACAAATGCAATATTAGCGAGACAACTACAAATACACACGTACCTTACCTGGGACTCGAAAACAGACCAAAACCAACTACGTCACGGAAGTAGGATTCGGACAATCAACTTCGACATTAATCAGTCGTAGGATAATCAACTTCAAATATTTACAGGGACATTTTAAAACAAGTTTGTGAGTCACTTACATCGTGTAAGTTTTCACAGCCTACAGTAACACGACATTTGTGCAGAATTTGGTGGGGTGGAAATAGCTTGTCCAGTTCCCGAGATATGGCATAAAAGGTTTAGTTTCTCATTTGACGCTTTCATAAAAAAAACATAACAGGCTCTGTAGAGGCATATCTGATGCTTCTAGCATACTAAAATATGTCAAAATATTTAATAGATATGACAAACTTAACTAAATAATTTATATTGCAGCCCTACTGAAAATAAATCCAGAGAAGCTGTGCACATGGCCTACTGTATCACTACTAGTGGGAACGTTTGGTGGAAATTGGTCGGTTAGTCCTGGACATGTGGCAGTATCTTCATTACTGGGGAACCAAACTGAGATTTATTGGTACAGTCTATGTTTGTCATAGATACTGTTACCTACCAAGGCAGCTGAGATTGTTTGGGATGTGGCATAATGACATCAAATATTTACATTGCTGTGATTTTGAACATATGTGACTGCCTCCTTAAGTCATATAAATTTAGATGGACTACAAAAGTATAACTTGTCGCCTGAATTTGGTGGGTGTCAGTTAATAGTTCCCGAGACAAGACACAAAAACTTAATTTTTCATGTACTGCTATCTTCCAAAATGGCGGACGAATGAGTTTGTGTGTTTGCTCATTTGATGCTTGCATGGATACTGTCGGCATACAAAGTTAGTTTGAAATCTTGTAATTGGTTACATGGTTCCATAGATATAGCATAGTATTCTAAATTGTTTATACAGCCACCATTTTTAAAATGATAGTCTGACGCACTGTAACATGTTGGTTTACATCTCCTACCATGGTACTACGCGAGTGCCATGTTTGAAGGAATCCGTTGATTGTTTCCAAAGATATAATATTAAAACTTTATTTTCATGTTGTGCTATCTTACAAAATGGTTTACAAAAGAGGCTCTGTATTGTCACATTTGATGCTTGTAAAATTTAATTTTAGTGTAGCAAGTTTGGTTGAAATTGGACACACAGTATGGTAGATATTCCAAATAAACCTAAAATATTTACATAGTTACCACTTTACAAATATATTACTTATATGTCAAATTTGGCAGGAATTGGTTGTGTAGTTCCCGACATATAACATAACACATTTTTCATTCTGCACTATCTTCAAAAATGGCTAGTAAATACCACTATCACTATTCAATGTGTAGGTCATGCACTGTGAACGCACAAAATTAGGCTTAAATCGGTTAAATGGTTCCCGAGATACAATGAAAAAGCTTAATTATTTTAATTTGCACTATCTTCCAAAATTGCAAATGAATGCCACTAACACTTTCTAAATGCAATGTTTACATAATGCACTCTCAGTGTTCCAAATTTGATTTAAATTGGATAATCGGTTCCCAAGATATAACATAGTGGCCTAAATTCCAAAATTGCTGCCATTTTGAAAATAAGTGCCGGGCTTGATCGGAAACTATAAAAGTCTGATGGCCTTACTAAATACTACGTGTGGACCTAGTTTGCTTAAATTTGGGTGTCTGATTTAAAAGTTATTCGGCACGACCTCCAAACCCCAAGGAGGTGGTGCACTATCTTGTTGAAGAATGACATCTGGGTGATACTCCAGTACCGAGGAACAGCAAACGATTGCAACATGTCCAGATACACTGGAGATGTGATGGTACGCTGGGCAAAAAGAATGGTTCGATAATTTGCTATACAAAAGTGCGCACCAGACATTGGGCTGCCTCGGGCACACCACGACTCCTCACCAGGGCTGTAAATCCCAAATACGCGCGTTATACTGGATTGCAACCACTGACAAAGAAAGGCGCCTCATCAGGAGAAAGCAACATGTTTGAGATAGCCATTATCACCCTCAATACGTAAGATTTTGCCTACAGTCATACCAATATATGGTATCATTGGGCAACAAATCCTGAACAATTTGCACATGCACGAAACAAACATTTGTGTAAGATATCATGAGAACTTTTTGGCGCCTGTAATCGGACCCTATGCATAGATTTCCTGGAACTTTGCACAAAAGACTGTTTCTCTGCTTCCACCATTTCAGCTGAGGTTGATGGTTGGCCTGTTCTCTGTAAGTCAGCAACGGATCCTGTGTTCTTGAACTTGTCATTCGCTACTTAATGCACATGACATTGAGCGGCATCTTTCCATACGTTGTCTGAGAGTTCCTCTACACTGCTGTTGGTGACCGGGTCTCGGGGTACCAGAGGACACACTGATCTGTGAACATGTCCAGTTTCCTGGACACGGCGACTGCTACACTACAGCCACATTACTGCAACCTGCAATAAAAAGCTTTACTAGTTTGTCAATAGTTTCACATCTCTATCTTGCATATAGCAGATATAAATAAAGTTTTTAATCAGGGAAAGACTTTTCAAACACTCTCTATTTCGTGTCTGTGAGCATGTCCCTTGNCATCTTGGCACCAGTTTCACAGTATAACAGATATAAATAAAGTTTTTAATCAGGGAAAGACTTTTCAAACACTCTCTATTTCGTGTCTGTGAGCATGTCCCTTGAAGTTAAAGGCCATGTTTTAAACAAATTAGGCTATTGTCTATTTTTTATGAAAGTAAACAGATTTTTGTAAATGCTCAAATAAAATTCATGTACTTTTAAAATCTTAAGTTATTACTTTTATTGGTAATACAATTATTATGTACAAATTTGTGCTAATTAACTCTCAAGAGTATTTGTTTCATGTCTAAAATTGGTTAACTGCTTAATATTTAGCATTTACGCAGTCGTAAAGATGCCAAACAATATTTTCTGGAGGTGGATGTTAAAGAAGTCTAAAAGTTGCCATGTCTGGATGCACGCAGGTAATTCGCACGCCACACCTCAATTGTGTTTGTTGCTTGCAATATCTGTGAAAGGTTTTAATTATAAATCTCAAACCGTGACACCTGTGTACTAGTTCTACGATAGAACTGAAAACAAACTACTACCATTCGTCAGCTAATAGAGCTGTCTATACAAGTCTCTCCCCCTCGATAAGAAGACACTAGAAGCTGGCACTGGCTGGTACGGAGGCGATAAGGACTTGTATTATGCTGATCATAAACAATTGACTCTCAAACACTAACCAGTCAGTTTGCTTGTATTTATTGGAGGAATAATTTTATTCTAGCACAAAACTATAATCAAAGCGCAATAAGAATACGTTTCTCTGCTTTTCCCATTATGCCACTCCGCCCTCTAAAAAGTGACGCCATAGGCCCAGGCCTAGTTCACCTAATGGGAAATTCGGCTCTATAAGTTTGGTATAATAGCATTGGTTTATAAGAGGTTAGTTTAAAAGTGTCTTGTTAGCTAATAAGTTCATATTAATTTTAGTGTGTGGAGGAAAAATTGACTTGCATGAGAGAATTACTGTTGGGCTGACCATGTTAGGAGACAGAAGAAATCTTTTGAAAAAAAAATATAAGTAAAACCCCTGAGGAGAGAAAATGAAGGAAATAGTTACAAGTGTGTCAGAAAGCTAGGGAAGCCGCCTGTCTGGAGCGAGGCCATGTTCCAGGCAAGCATGTGAATATGTGTATGTTCGATGCAGTACATTGCTGGAATTACTCACAACTGAAATGAGGATGGCTGTCCATAGAAGGAAATTGTTTTGTGCACTCTTGTATGAATTTGCTTTTTTATTTCCCCCGGGCAGGCACCCTGGAAATGTAAAGTGCTCCAGGTCCTGGGTTTTTAGAGTGATGCAATGTGACGTGATGCGAGCTGCAGTCACGTTAATTTTAAGAGTTTAACATATTGCATTATTCCTATATGTAGGACGAGTGAAAAGTGCTTTGATAATTGCAGTGTATTTAGTGCACAATTTGAAGTGTCACTTACAGTGGTGAGCTGCGGCAAACTTGGAGCCTAGTGAGAGAGGAAGTAATGCAGTTTGTTGCGACACGAGGTGGGCTGGAGATGATCGAGCAACTGGACGAGTGATGTTTACACGAGCTGTTGAGTGGAAACGAGCTTCTGGATGGAAAAAAAGTTAAGTAGAAGGTTCATATGGGTTTTTGGTTTGTTCTTTATTTCAGAGAAGAGGTCCAGTAGGGCATTTTTCATTAAGTTCATTTTTTTTTTGGTTTTTGCGTACAATAGGTTTTCTGGTTGTAAATCAGTTGCTAGTCGTTGGAAGGATCTGATGAAGCATTCTTGTTGGAGGCCAGTGGAGCTGTAATAAGCGACCAGTTTTCCCCTGTGGACTTTAAATGTTAGCAAGGCGGATGTCTGGAATGAGTTTTGTTTTTGTAGTTTTACAGAATTCTGCTTGTCGATGTAATGACTTGCTATCTGGTTGCTCAGTGCCTTTTTATTTAGTTGAAAATGTCCTAGCAATTTTTTTACGAGAGAAAAAACTGGCTAGAATCAGGAGATTGATTTGTTTTAACCGTTTCTGCTCTTAAGTTACTCGTTACAAAAAAGAGGTAGTGAATTTTTANAATAATGAGGGCCTTGTAAATTGGTTTTCGTAAGTTGGCTATAGTTTGGTTAAACATAAATCAGTGCAGAGTGCTTTATTGGAAAAATTAATGGAAGTCAGTCAGAGGTTAATATATTTAAAAAAAAAAAAAAATGTGTTTAAATTTCAGTTTGGGAGAATGTTGGTCTGAATTAAAGCAATTAAAATAAATAAAAGTTCAGTAATGTACGGTTTTTTTTATTCAAAGCAGAAAAAAAAAAGGTGAAGCAGTTTGACTTCCAAAGATCTTTGCTTTTTTTTCTGATCTTGCACGCAGTTATTTCCGAGATGGCATTAGCACATTCTGTGCAAACTTATGCTCTCGACAGAAATGCTGAATGTTCCAATCTAAGCTTCAGTTTCATAAACTTCAATAAAACTTTGTTTACAGTTTCCTTTAACTGGCTATGCAGAACATGTCCCTTCAATTTAAATACACACTCAACAATAAATAAAAAATAAGAGATTAAATTGCATCTAGTGCATGCAAAACTGATAAAATGTGTTTTGGAAAATAAAAATGTACATTGCTTCACCAGTCAGCTATCGATATCTGTGATGTGAGCAGATGCGGTAATTGACTTGTGGTGCTAAGGAGTCAAATGGGAACTGGCAACATCTAGATAGG
>NQII01002042.1:256233-334113 GCA_002778355.1 Clitarchus hookeri
CAGGGAAAATAAAGTCACACTAATTGAAAACAAAATAGTCGTATTTTTTTATTAAAATTTTAAAATTTCAACTTTCCCCCTTTTTTTTTTAAGGAAAAAATATAAAATCAAGAATGCCTTGCAGCAATGCTTTGTTGCGGTGCCTGGAGCGACACAGTCCACCCCTTCTTAGAACGGCCTTGAAACTGATCAATCTCATTGAGTTGTAGCCCGACTACAATGTTTCTCAGGTTGCACAAACTAAGCGAATGTGTATTCGCTTAGTACTTTAAACTACTTAATGGATTTTGATGCAGCTTTCATAATCATTTAGAGAATTTCTTGTGGAAGGATTTGGTGTACAATTCATTTATATTTAATGTAAGGATAATATAGAAATGTTGAACCGTTTGTAATCAATTCGTAAAAAACTGCTTTTAGGGTGCTTACATGGCTTGCGCTGACTAAACCATAAGAGATACATCAAATCAATGTACTACAGAATTGTAGCTCTCAAAAAGGTCTACAGAAAAGTCCCTGCTAGCATGTGTTTATCTTTTAAGGATGACCCACAGTAACCATTTTTGTCTTTCAAAGTATCGAAGTATCGCTGTGAAACCTAAATTGTTACCGGGTCGATGCAGTGAAACTGAACTTTGTAATAGACGAGACAAATGGAATGCTTATGAAGGCTAACCTCAAGAGAGAACCAATAATATTTCAAGGCAGACCCATCAAGCTGAGTGACAAGGTCAAGTATCTTGGTGTGGTTATTCCCCGACCACATCAGATACTCTATGGATAAAACTGTGTCAATTTACAGGAACATGAAATCTGGGTCTACCATCTGCTGGGGACTCTGTACAAAGGTGTCTTCACAGCAATTGCCATGCATGGAACAGCATCACAGGTACAGATGGAAAACAGATAATATTTAATACACAGAGCTGCGTTGTTGGCAGATACAAAGGCATATAAAACAACACCCATGGGAGCTGCAGCACTGCCCTTGGACCTTCTGATTAAAGAAAGGGGTAAGATAACGCAAGTCAGCGAAGGGAGAATAGCATCACCCCAGTTGAGGAAGAGAGAAGAAACAATACGCCCGTGGCAGGAATGATGGGAACATTCTGACAAAGGCAGAATCATACATATAATGTACATCCAACTGTAGAAAAAAAGCTAAATTACCCTTGGATCGCAACCAATCAAAGCTGGTGTCAAGGCATGGGAACTTCAAGGCACAATTATACTAGGTCAATGCGGTGGAGTTTCCTAACTGTGTAATTAGTGAAACAGAAGGAGCATCTATTTTTGGAATGTTTGAATGTGTACATTTCTACCCACTGTACATGCTTGCAGAACGCGAGGAATACATCTACCTAAAATATCATTTGAAAGATGCATTTACAAATTATGTTGCGTGAATATTTCAAACAGATTTTTAAAAAGAATGAAATCTGATAGTTGAGCATGAGAAAGACTGGTATTATGGAACTTTTTCCACAGAACCATACTAATTTTTTACTTGTCAGGTTTCATCACTGGATCCATTGATCAGTCTGCTAATATCGTCATCCTTCGTACTTGGAACCCTGGTCCTAATATCCTCTACCATGTACAACAAAATTCAGTGCTTGAACTTTGAAGGATGATGGAGACCACGATACCTCCGCAGCCCCCGACAGACTAACACTTGGAGGGATAGCAGTTGCCACAAGCAATGTAAAAAATCAACAAATATTACAATTTCTCCTTTAATATGTTTGTAACAAAAACAGTAACAAGGCGACATTAGGCCAAACATTTAAAATGCAATTGAAAACAGCCCAGGTACATGATATACATCTAAAATTGACAATTATTTAACACACATTTGCACTACATAAAACTGATCAAGTGTTTTTAGGGCATCTGAAAATAAGTTTCAAACTTCTGAGGCCAAGTTCCTTAACTCTTAGAACCAGACTGGGATAAAATACCTTAACAAATCTGCCAGTACCACACACAAGAATCTCTGCAGATGAGCTTACAAGAATGACAGTTTCATCAGAGAGTAAATACCATTAATCAAACAAGTCATGCAAAATTCTCCCTCTGCTTTTTAAGTTGAAATTTGATTTGCAATAAAGTGAAATTACACAAAATCACTTTGTTATGTTAACACAGTTACAGTTTATAGTTCGATAGAAACAAAATCAGGCAGGTTAAAACTTCAAAATCAATTGCTAACTTGCATATTACAATATAGTGTTTGGACGTTCATTCCACCAAAGTGAATATTAATTTAGCAATAGTTTTAATGAATGCAAGATCATTTGTGGTTCAAACAATTACCATTTAGCTGCAACATAAGTGCCAACTGCTCCATAACAATATTTCTCATGAAATTAACATGGCTGTCACAAGCACTACACTATAGTCACCTTGTAATATATGTTTTGCATTAAAGCTATGATACTCTGAACTATTATAGTAAATATATTCTAACAAGTGCACCTATTATAAAAAACAAACTTAAAAACTTGAAACATGTGCAATTTTGATGGATAGTTTCATTTTATTACACTGCTGGCTATATCATACATAATCTACAGTAAATTACTACATTTATAACTATTAGTAAGTCAGTCAACTTCTCAGTATGAGAAATAAAGAAGCTAAAACTTTCAAACGTACTGTATTTACTCAAATTTCAGCCCCCCCCCCCCACACTTTTTTTTAAATGTGTGTGGAAGGGTTGAAGCTGTCAAAAATTTAAAAAGCAAATGTGTTTTAAGAACTTAATACTATATAGAAGGAAAAACTACTTATTTATTGGTACTTTTATTCGTATTTATACACACCGTTCATAGTAAGAGAGGTCCTAAATTTGCATGCAAATATTTAATTTCGTCCATACTGTATACTAAGAGGGGTCTTACATTCGTTGAGTGTGCAGAGGGGCAGGGGACTTATCTTTGAGTAAATACGTATGTGCCAAAGTCCCTCAAGGATTAATTTAATATGCCTACATCAATTAGATGGAAATTAATTTAGTAATACAATCACAATAACAAGAACACAATACAATGTATCACAAGCCCATGGTGCAAAGTCCTTCCGTAAACTCAACTGGCTACGCACACATCACGATCAAAACAGATACGAGTAGTCCAGGCTGTTCCGCGACGGCGTGCTCCTGCGCGGGGATGGCAGACGAGAGGCCCGGGAGTGCCCCTCCACCCTGCCATGGCCAGAGACTCCAATCGTGGTGCGGCGATGCTCAACGACCAAGAGCGAAGAATGAAAGTCTGACCTCCTTGCACCAATCCGATCTAGCGCACATGTCCTGCTGTCGTCCTGCCAGCAGCACGGCACCCACAAATGCAACGTGTATTAGCACACTATAATTATATTACTCTACCTTACTCATTTGTTTTAAATTATAGTACCAATTACATTTCTGAAGGAACTCCAACTAAATAAAATAAGTCATTTTAAAAAGGGACTGCTCCAAGACAGAAGAAAATTTTGGACGAAAAGTGTAAATACAAATTGTCCGAGACACAGTTAATAACGTGCTCAACCGAGTGGAAGTGGTCATCTTACAGTTCACAGCAGGCTAGGAGGGTCGGCATTGTCAGTGGCGTCAGGAAAGACTCGTTCCTCAGTCGGCATAAGCCAGTCGTGGGTTGCAGGGTCGTGCGACACGTGTTCAGTGCACTGAAGGTGGGCTACGGCCACCAAATAAATAACTAAGGTTTTAGCAGTACTGTGCAAGAAATAAATAAATAATGTTTTTAAGAATGCCTTAAGAAGTAACTATTTTATTATTATTTTATGGTTTCTATCTCTAACCACTTCATTGAACTATTTCTATTAAGGTTAAGGTTTTCATTACAGGTTTGTGTGTAACTGTTTCTAAGCGTGTTGGCGTGCATTCCCGTGCACGTCTTGTGGCAACAGCTAGTGTGCAAGATCTCTCGTGTTTACTGCGTACTCCTGTGCACATTCTTGTACTCGTCATTGTACTCGCCCTTGTGCTTCTATCCATGCACATGGTCGGACGGGGGCCTGCGCGGGCTAGTGTTCCTACTTCCGACGGCCATCTGGCAGTCTCTTGTTGGAGCTCAAGCCGGACAGACGTGCTGCATGTGGAGGGGGCCTCATCTTCGTTATCACCAATTTGGTTATTCTATCTGCTCATTAAAGTTTAAATACCCCGCAGTCAGTCTTGGTCCTTTCCTTAATTCGGGGGGGCCCGTAATTATTTTCGCTTATGGGCTTTTGTCATTGTAACAGCGTAATATCATGCTGGTTCAGGCGCGGTCTAGTGCAAGTGTTTTCTTTATGCTGCTACGTTAAATAATGTACGGGTTTTTAGTATGTATAGTGCCCTGCGCAGTTTGACAACTGTTTACTTTGTAATAAACGCCAGATGGCTCTGACTAACACGCACGTGGTCACACTTACTTACTAAGTCTAAGTCATGCAGGGTGCTCCATGGCCAACAACACAGCTGAAGAGAGTCTACGCCGCGACCTGATAGACTGTGCTCACCTGTGGCCAGGTGCGAAATCACGTCCTGGAACCCTGGCAACACTACAACTAGGTTACCACTTCCATTTAGTACCTCACCAATTAACCCCGTTAATTTTAATTTTACCCAGCCCTTTGTTGGATTTACACGCCCATGACATAAGGATGAGAAAAGGTTGCAAAGCTAGCCACACTAAACGAGCGAGCCGTGCTCACGAGATCACGACCTTTCCCAAGGTGACCGAGGGGAAGGCGCCAGGTGTCCGACTTAGCCTCCGCTCCAGCAACACAGCCACCCACAAATCGACGCTGTCTGCCGATGCCTAGCGACCACAGGCCGGAGCCTAACCACAAAGCAGGCACTGCCGTGCTTTTTTAGACTTGCGGCTATACAATTAGTTGTTTACTGCTTTAAGTCATGGTCACCTGACTTATACTGGACCAATCACAAATGAATATGACAAACATCCATATTAAACTATTCAAAGTCGAAAATAAACAAAAGGAAAATGGAAAGAAAATTTACTTGTATAAAAATATACAATGGATAGACTTACATACACACACACATATATATTTATATATACATGGGAAATAAAACAGTTTTTAAAGTTAGTGCAATAATATACAGAATGATTCACAGCACCCGTATCGCCCCCTTTTCCTCGGAAACATCACAACACTTTGGGGTTCGCGAAAAAATGGTGATAACTGTACGATGTATGTATCAATTGGCAATAATTCCATTCTCCGAACATACCGTAGGTAGTTGTACGGGAGGGGGGGGNTTTACAGTATCGTTGGATATATCGTCAAAAAGGGAACATTTACTAAGACACTTGTTTTCCAACATGCAGAGTTTACGCACCATAAAAGTAATTATGTAAACATATGGTTTGAAATGTGCGTAGTTTGCGTACAAGGAAACTGAACGAGAACTGTTTTTATTCTTACTACAATCAAATGTTGATCAACGAAACATGGTTTTCTGTCATGCATACATAGTTTACGTACAATCACAAGGACGTCGGGTGTACTGTAAATACCGGTATGGTGTCGTGCATACCTAACCTAACCAGTGTGATGCTAATAAGACATTACATTTTATTACAAAACATAGCACGTCAGTAATTGTTTTTAAAGTAAGGTTTTTGGCCTGCAAAGTTAGTGTTCAATCATTTCTGGTGTAATACCAACTTTATTTTCAAATGATATAGTATTAATTTAATTCAACAGTCAGACATCTTTCCAGTAAAATGATACCACAGAAGCATGCACATTTGACCTGCCCTTGTCATCAAAATGTTTAAACATCGAGCCACACACGAGTTTCACCAAACGCAAGCCCATTCTCAATAGCTTCTTGTGAGAGAATCAGAGAATGTGTTCTTGAAATATCAATTTAGTTCAGTAGATAAAAGCTTTCTGAACACACATATCCTCGAGGACACGTGAGATGCCGTAATAACGTGTAAGTGCCAAGCCTGAGTGACGTGTACATTGCAAGTGCTACGATGTGGTTTTGAATTATTTATTATTGAAGGTCATAAAGATACAAATTTAATGACATTCGTCTCTGCCTCAAAAATTACACCATTTTTTAAAAAGTAAAATTATGTCTGTCACTTTAAAAGGCAGATCTTGCCAAACGAAAGATAGTCTTTTACATTCAATCTCAAAGTGTGCGTACGGCATCTATTGTGAATAAAATATCTGCAAGTTAATAAGCTTTGAGAGCACAGACGTGACTAGACAAAGAACGCTAACTCCACCCCCTGTTGAGTCTCTGGCCTGCAGTACTTAATGTATTGCTTTACGTTGTAACCAGCAACTGCGCTGTGGCAAACCCAAGCCACTAAGTCCATCTTTTTTTGTAATAGAGCACAGTTTCTGCGTTGCCTATTACTCTAATAATCTTCCTGTATGAAGAAAGGTGTACTTTGATAGGAATATTTTTTTGGATCCTATTTGTGCACAGCAGTGTCAAAGAAAGCTTACAGTTAGTATTCCTACTGTCAGCAGTTCAGTTATTATTATGGAGTCTCTGGGTCACTTAAACCTGGCACATTGAAGCAGGCTGGCGTGGGTAAATATTGGCGACCTTCATGGAAGGGGCAGACAGTTGTGTTAGTGAGTGGTGTGTTTTTAGATCTTAGTCATCTTCAGAGTTTTACAGCAGTGGTGAAGAGAAGCTCAATCATTAGCAACCAAAATAAATGCAACAAACTTATCTAGGCTATTTCCTTCAAATTTTTCCATTTTTTAACCAAATTTTTTACAGTTCACAAAAAAAAAGTTTATTGTGAGGTAATACCAGGGTTGTTTTGTCGAGATTTGACTATCGCCAGAATTAGGTTGCATCATAGGGTACTGGTACAATGGCGGAGTACCGGTTTGTTCTAGTCTATCACTCAACTTTGGATTGGTCTATCTTCAAAATTTGGTACCGAAATTCAGATAAGTTGGTGAAGGTCGGTCTGCCCACCTATTCTGATATCTTGTGGGAAGTCGAGACGCAATCACCTCCGCACACCGTCTTCCATCAGAACTTTGAGGTGTGTCGCACTCCTTGGAAAAGTGTTGCTCCAACATTTTACCGCGCCTAGGGTCATACTTATCTAAGTGCAACCTGGTTCGTAAGTTGCTCTGGATTTTGCCACTCCCATACTGTTCTAAAAATAATTTTACAAAATGGCTACAATTTTGCACCTGGTATTCGAGGGTTGGGTTTACTCATGCTTTGGTTTACGACTGTACACGACTATGAAGGCCAAATATTTTCAGTGACAATGTGTAGAGTTGGCGTTTTAGAGCAATTGGCACAACCTTTAACTCGCTCAATTGCTGGCTTACCAAGCCTAACTTTTCCTGTAGCTCACGGCTCTGCTGTTCTACATTTTTCCTAGCGATGTGGTAAGCATGTTGTGTTTGTTTTAACCTTGTGTCGATGTGACGATCAGTACTCTTTAATTGCTGGCCGACACTAGCCAATAAATTTGAATCTGAATTACTAGAAGAGCTGATTTCACTTGGTTGGGTTTTCTAAGGGCCTGGGTGCTATGGTTACTTAATTATTATATCTGACCTTTAAAACTCAAGACTACACTTTGCGTGGTTTCAAAATTTGCTTGCAAAGTGTGCAAGCTTTAGGTCTAATCCGTCTCCTGAGCTTGCAAAATGAATGTGTTATTTCATTTTTCAAATTTTGTGATTGTGCGTTTAATTTTACTGCAAGAATTAGATTTTGACACTTAACATTGTGAAAATTCTTTGTCATCCAGGACTCAAAATTGTTATTCTGAGTAGCGATAGCCTGCAATTGCTGATGTACAGTACCTTGTGCTGCGTACTACATCACGCGTGAAAAGGGTCAAGTTATTTTATAGACAAACTGAATTTTCCACAACATTTCGTAAATTTCTGTGTTACGAGATGCTTCCCACTTCCTCAGCATTATTTTCAGTTATGTACGAGGGGATACCGTGTGCGCTAAATGATGTACAATCGTCAGCCATCTTGTCTCCTTCCACTTACTTCATGAAAGAATACAGCGCCAGAAATACGGTTTGCATTTGGACCCATCACTCAGTTTTTCAATACCTCGCAAAATTAAACACATGTCTAGTATGCTGTGTATCGGTGGTGATTATAGGTTGATATTTTACTTATGTGTGATTTTTTTCCTGTTCAACGTTAATGGTGCATGTACGTACCAAGTCCTCGGTTTGCTCAGTTAAAAAATCGAGGAACTTGTAACTCTCCAATTCCAGGCGAGACACCGTGTTCCTGTAAGATCTGGCGGAACGCAACAATTCCAGCCCCAGGTCAGACGTCGGTCTTGTCGACATTCTCTCAGCCGTTTGGCGATACGATACAGAATTCTGCAAATCATCTAGCGTAACTGAGGACGAGGGCTTTCTTTCCTTGGCCTTTATCAGCTCCCTGCAACATAGTTGTACTCCTCAGTGGACTTTTGTAACAACTCTGCTTGCTAACTACGAGTAGTGCCAGGTTGTGGTGCATGACAGTTCATAAGCACCTACAAACTTCTTTAAAAAGAGTACAGCAATTAAAATGAAAGATTTACACAATAAGAGATAATGGGAAAAAAAGGACAACAAACGTGTGCAAGTATTAATTTAAAAATTACACAAATTTAAAATCAAGAATAAGAATTGTAGAGTCTGCGAAGCACAATAAACTACCATAGATAGGCTATTCACGGTAAAGATAACACTTTTCAGACCCTTGTTACTTTTCCCTTACAGCCATTTTTTAAATCCTTTAACCACCTTTTCAAATAAATATTGCCATCTAAGTAATAAACACAGGGTGTATATTCCACTGCACTCTGAAGTTAACGTCTTAGTTTAAAATAAAATATATTTATTTACTACTATTCCAAATGAGAGAGCTTTCAAAAGTGCTCACGTTACCGTGAATAGCTTACACAACATACAACACATTAAATAATGACAAAAAAACAATGTAAACTTAGATAAACCCCAACACAAAGTATTTGCTGTAGCCTATCAGGTGAATTAAGTGTGTGCAGCCAGCCTGGTTGTACCTGGAACACTCCCAAAGAACGTGGTGCAGTCGATGGAATGCACAATCTGTGACGCGAAGGTTGTGTATGGGCCTAACGTGTTTCATATATTTACCTCTTGAGTCTTCCTTCAGGTGAGCAAGCCAGTCTGCCAACATGCAGGTGTGCTGCCGCCTGGGAGTTTGTCCATTTGCACAGCACCATATGCTAGTTCCAAGGTCACCACCGCGCCCACTTGTGCCAGTTGCCTTGGCAATTGTTTCATATCAATGTAATTCCATTCATTTTCTCTCTTATGTAATTGGTATTTTGCTAAATTATTTTTTATTGGAACGTGCCCTGGTTATGCTTAATTATTTTATTTATTAACTTTGAAGTTTGTAAAACAAACTTTTACCATCTGAAAATTGTGGAATGTTTAAATGTTTATATTTGTAATTGTAATTTCTTTTATGCCTCTGCTAAAAAAATTATTTTCTTAATGTTTGTCAATTTACTTACATAATATGATGTAAATTCTTAATTTCAGTTAGCAATATGAAAAACGTCATTTGTGTATTATGATAAGTCTTTCTCGACTTTCGAGTTATGTATCTATTAGTCGCGAGAGACCACGAAGCCCAGAACATACCTTGGTATATACAAGTTTCCGCTAAGGTTACTTCCTTCTACGCATTATCGCCCTACAGCATGTAGTCAGCTCAAATATATTTTGATGAAATCTGTTTTCATCCTCAAGATGATCTAGTATTTTTATCTGCTGTTTTGGCTTTATGTTACTTTATAGCAGTTCACCAGACCATGCAACTGCTAAGAAGTCTCAGCTCCTAGCTTGCCTGCAGTTGATGGACCAACCTCGCCCCAACGCCACACACAGTTCACCCACTTGGCAACGTAGGTTGTCCTACCCCTCAGGAATTCTGGGCACAAATGGGTGTAAGGGCGCTTAGTGAATACACCCACACACTGTGCACCTCTGGCTTCCTTTGTTCCCTCCTCGACCTGCCTCCCTTACCTCGCCAAGGTAAGGCCAATACAAAACATTCAGCCCTTCAGGCTGCTAGAAAAACACAATCATTTAACTCGGCTAGGTAGGTGGGGACTAGTTGGCAGTACCACTTCCAGTTGTGAAGGGGACTGGAATAGGGCTCACCACTTTGCTACTAGCTGGAGATGCCAGCAGGGGTGTGCAGTGAAACTTAAGTTACATTCTGCACTGGTACCTCGAGACACTTGGGCTCTCAAACACCCTCCAAGACACACACAGGTCCTGTGTTATGTCTGTCTACGTGCCGCATGCCCCACCACCACGCTGGTGGAGATGTGCCCGGGTCCAGTGGATTGCAGAGCAGCAAGCCTGCACCCAGGTTCACACCGAGCGCAGGGCGGAAGCTGCACACGGCCGGCCACTTGCTACCAGCTGCTTCTCTATCGCCTATTACCGTTTCATAGTCCCTCTGGTCATCTCTCTACTTCCTCTACCCCGTCCAATACATCTGACACTCTCCTACACCAGATCATCCTACCTTCTGCCGTGGATTCACCCCTGTTAGGGCTCCTTCCAGGGGGGCAACACTGGATATAGCCTACAAATGCTTTTTAAGCTTTGACGATTACATGTACACCAACACTGAAGATGATACAAACTTGTATTATTTGTAAAGTGAATTGAATTTTGCGCAAAGTACAACATGTTTACGATTATAGTCAATTTTTTGTTTGTAAAAACAAGTTTTTATTGAAAAAGTAATACGGTAAGCTCTTTTCAGTTCATGATGCTCGGTGCATTGTAAATCCATTTTGGTGGTTTTGTGTCTTCCAACAGTTCCTTCATAATTCTGTAGAAGAGGAAGTTTTTTAAAATGTATGCTGTACAATAAATACAAATTTTTGCGTATTTAACATGTAACCACACTTATATGTACAAAAATAACACGTGTAATAAAATTTGCAATGCTTCATTGCAAAAAATCTAACACCAAATTAATTGTGGAAATCTTAAACGGTAAATTTTAGACGTGTTACACCATAGTATTACATTTCAAAAAGTGTGTTTTTGAAAAATGTACCTACATACATGAAGATGAAAGAAGGATGAACAAGGCTGTTTTGCTACCTAATTAGATAAGTTCATATATCTGGTCGTAAGATAGGTCAACCCATTTCAAGAGTGTTAAGAACAAAATACATTAACAAGAAGTTACTGAGAACTTATGAGCCTACTTTCCTCAACATTGGTGCTATTCATTTTTAAACAAGTTCTTAAAAGTTGAGATGGTAATTAGGACTAATCTCGTTGAAAGCAACAACATTAGAGATGAAACTAGAAACCTATGCAATAGTAGTAAGACAATTACAAATACACATGCCTTACCCAGGATTTGAACCCAGAAAACCTCTTACCAAAGCTAGTGTACAATCAACTGCGTTACAAAGCTCAGATTCAAGCAGCAACTTAAAATTTAATCAGTCAAATGTTTCAAATGATAGGGTTTACTAAACTTAAATATTTACAGGGCCAACATTTGGAAATAAGTGTCTGGCACACTTAAAAAATACACTTTTATATGGCCTAATACACTACAAATTCTTCGCCAAATTTGGTAAGAATGGGTTGATTGTTTTGAGGTACGACAAAAACTTGATATATTCATGTGGTGCTATCTTACAAAATGGCTGACTAAAGTGGTTGTGTGTTGGCATATACGATGCTTGTGATATACTCCTTCAGCATACAAAATTTGGTCTAAATTGGTTAGATGGTATAGTGGATATACCAAATATACTTAAAATATTTCTATGACGGCCATTTTGAAAATAAGTACCTAATAAAGTTCCATCACATTTACCTGGACTGTCATAGTATTACTTACAGGCTAAATTGGGTGAGAGAGCGCTGTGTTTTCAGGGGGGAGACTGGCCTGTACATCACAATTTTGTAAATACTGTTGTCACCTTTCTGCGCTTGTTGCGACTAGGTTAGGGGAGCGCACTTTTGTTAGGTTGGCATCCCGTTTTTTGTCCATGTGTCGTGAATGGTGAGTAATTAGTTCAGGCAGTAGGTGGAGTTAGGCATAGCAGGTACTCTGGAGTTGTACGAGAGAGTGACATGCCATGAGTGAGAGTTTAACTGCGCCGGGGCAAGAGAATGGTTCTGGCCGGCCGTGAACTAGTCGTGGTGTGGAGAAACAGAGTAATGAAGTTTGGCAGTTGGGATTTTGTCAGCCAACATCTATCAAGCTGCAATAAATTACTCTTAGCGTAATGTAAGTTTGCTTTGAATTGTTTGTACTTCGTGGGTGGAGATTGTCAATGTGTCTGGGACAAGATATGTTGTATAAGTGATAAATCTGGTGAGAGTTCACTGGGGTTAGTAGATATTCGTGCTAGTCCTCGTACAAATTGGTCCAGATGAATTTACGATTTCCTGCTTGTGTGTGCATATGTGATACTTGCGTACTTGGGAAGTGCGTAAGCCAGCTGTGCAGTTTGTTACTACCTTGTCAGATGTAAAACTGTTCAAGATTTTGCTTCTGGTTTGAGGTATTTTCTGTGCAATTGTGACGTGTGGCAATATAATCTGCAACAGTTGTGAGTTGTGTGTCCAGCGAAACCATGAAGGTGGCATAGAATAATTTTTCCATACAGATTTGGCCTAGATTTTGCAGGGAAGAACTTTAGCAATGTTTAATAAAGTAACTTTTTTTTATGCTAGCCATTTGTAAAAAGAATCATTTTTAATCATGAATTGAGGCCCTATGGATAAAAAAGGAGTGATTGCACTGTATGAAAACTGTCGTGATTTTATTATAATCATTCAAGTACCATGTTACTATATATTGTATAGGAGATAGATTTTGTCACCCTCGTTCCTCAGCCAGCGTAAGTCCATCATGGGTCATGCAAGGCGCAGGTTATGTTTGCGTGTGTTTGGTGCGTCTTCACCTGGTGTAAAGTGCAGCAGGGCTAGGTTCAACTGTCGATGACGATAGTAAAAAGGGTCTTGTTAATTTTAAGTATTCTTGTGTATGTTTTTTTTTGCCATGCACCCCTGCGCACATTATAGTGACTTCTTGTGTTAGTATTGTTCCATACCATTTTCATCCACGCTCATATATTACATCTATGCTTTTGTGGCCGGCATGGGGCAGCCACTTCCGGCGCGGGTTAACACCCCCGCTTCCGACCGCCATTCCTATCTCGGAGCTTCAGCCAGTCTACTGCGAGCCACGCAACCTGCAAGGGTCCTCAACTTTGCCGATCATAGTAATTATGGTTATTAATTCGTCCTAAACCTTTTTATCTCGCCCCTGCAGCTGGTTTTTTTTACCTGACGTGAACTTGTAATGTGTACCTGGGCTGAAGCAGAGTGAACTTCATCTTAATTTGAGTGCGGCCGCCTGGCTATTTTACAGTCTAACTTTTTTGTATATATGTTCTGTACCACCTTAAGTGTTAATGTATAACTTTTTTGCTAATTACATGCCTTATGGCCCCCGATTTCAACGAGCACGTGATAGACTCAGTTCGTGCAGCCTGGCATCTTCCCAGGTGTGTTACAGAGTGAGGCATGTTCTGTGGCCAACAGCAGAACACAAGAGCAAGGGTAGGAGTGTTCCAGCGTCAGATAAGTAGCCACGTGGCGATGTCACAACCTGTAGAGTCTCTGCCTACCGCGTGGCCGTGCGTGTATTCACGGCCTGGTGCCCTGGGTATTTAGTGTTCAAACGTTCTCACATATTACCAGTTGATGATGGTACATTTTCTTGGCCAAATAAATTCTAACTGCATTGTGTGGATTTTAGTATAATATAAATAGTACCCAACTACATTGTTCTTTAAAGATTATTCCTGTGGTTGGAATATAGTTTTATAGAGCAATCTACTGCTCTGCTGACAACATTCATAGTAAACACATGCAGATGAAGACGGTAATTACTACTATATAAGATACATAGGGTATTGTGTATGTGTATGGGTGTTAAATAGTTAAATTTGTAAGCTATTCTGTACATATGGACCGAGTGGACAGAACTGTGTAGTTATTACCTGTATGGCAGAGATGATTAAGTTCAGTTCAAAGTTGGGTGTACCAGTTATGATTGAAGTTAATCTAAGGAATTTAAATAATGTGCATTTCTTTTTTACTTCCTGTTCACTAACTTGCCAGTTGCTTCAAAATAAAAAAGAATAAACTATAACAAATCAAGGCTAACTAAGACCTCTGCCTCTACAGACATGTTACAGATGTAAGGTACAAACTTGGAAATTTCCTACCTGCCAAGGTATTTATTGCAATACAAAATAAGTAGAATGTTTTCAACAGTGAAACACCCCACTACAACAGAATGGCAGAGATTTTGTGCTTCTATGCTCCACATCATCCCATAAAGTTTATTGCAACCGTTCCAACAACATGAACAAACATAAGCTGACTCCAACACAATTTGTGAAGACTACGGTACACTGAACCATGCATGTAGTGCCCCAACAAAACATTCAGGCCGCGTGGACCTACCTTCGCATTGCCGCGACTGTGTTTCTGAGTTCGCAAGCTTCGTTTTTTGCAGCATTCCCGTGTTGGACCTGCCGCTGAAGCTGCTCGACCTGCCGCTGAAGCTGCTCTACCTGTTCTCTCAACGACACGTGTGTCACCTCCGCTATCGCCAGCATTTCGTTGACGTTCTCGTAATCATTCCTGTAACAGGGTCACCCAAGCCTCATTGTCAAAGTGATATAGTTTTGGCAATCAAGTGTAATGTCTACACTTCTTTCACTTCAAACTTACGGTATTAACTACGCTAGTACAGTAACCTTTTCATATATGTCTAAATACTGTTTAGCAAGTTTCTTTAAATGTGACGTGAAAATGTTTCTCCGTGAAATGCATGTAGTTCATTAATCTGCAGGGTAACTCCAAATATATGAGCAAATAGTTATCACTTCTGACACAGCCACTTTGGTCCATAGCAGAAACACCTCAGCTTGTCTCCCATCCCACAAAACCTTACTTCAAGTTTTCTAAATTATGTTATCAAATTCGCTCTAAGTATAATATTGCTAAAAGCAGTTTAACAGTATAAAAATAACAAAATGTGTACATTTAATACATTTTAAATGTCTGACATTAGAGAAAATAAAGATCTGAAAACATGCAGACGTGGTTTATGTAAGTCACAGGGACCAGAAGGTGGAATTTAAATGTTCAGAAGGCACCAGCTAACCAGTAAGGGAGTCCACTCGGGTTAGCAAGAGACTTGAGGTGGGCCACGGTTGAAAAGCCCGGACAAAAGAACCCAGTGCCTCATTTCTTACGATGTTGCACGTGATGGCCCATGTATTTGAGGCTCGTCAGATGCCAGAGCGTACACTCGTGCCGGACTCTGGTATCGTGGCTTTCCAGCATGCTGTTCCAATACACAGCACATAGCACTTAAGACAAATTTATACTGAACTTGCATGATGCAAGCGAAAGGTGAGTTGCAGGTTCTGAGGGTTCATCACCTGTAAGTCACCCTATGAGATGTGGAAAATAAAGTACTCAAACTGCAGGTTGGGTCATAATACGAGTTGTATTACTAGACAAATGAGACTGTAGAGAAAAATTAAGTGGGCATGCAGAACGAGGTCCTGGACTGACCTCAGGCCTATCTGCAATTACACAGGGCGTCGCGGATGATGAACAAAAGTTACATTGCGAAAAAGTCAAGTAATCCCCCCAGGGGGAGGGGTACTTACTCCGGTCTGGTGGTGAACTTGGAGGGGGGGGGGGCACGAGAGAAAACTAGCAGGTTCCGATAAAGTTAATGTATATTGAAAACTATCTGGTTGGCACAAAAGTACAAAAGTTGCTTTACCTCGAGCTGCGATATGCAAACCTGCCCGGATGCCCACTCGCACTAGACTAAAGAACTGTTGGTGTGACTGTGGTAAAATGGCTTTGATGACAATCAGCCATGTCACTACCAAACTTATTTAAAATAAAATTAGGGCCTATATCAAAGCTAAGTAAATATTCAAATCACTCATCTCACAAACATCAAATAACCAACAATTCAGCAGTATAAAAATCACAGCACAACAAATAATGTGCCAAATTTACTACGATCTAGTGCCAGATTCTGAAAGTTCACTTTCGGACACGCCCACAGGTACGGCCGATTGTAGACAGGCCCTTAACAAGCATTAACAGAAGCATATAGTATCAAAATTATTAGGCAATTTTAAAGATAACATAATTATTAATATCAAACAAAGAAAATTTTGGTATTTTTATTCACAAAATACAAAAGCACATACCTGTGTCTAGTGTTTTAACTCTCAGGTTTTATCGGTTCTCAAGACCTATGTTAATAGCCACCCAAATATCTTCACTCATTCACTTGTGTTTCAAGGTCTTATTGGTTTTGTACAATGCCATGTCAAGAAAGACTTTGAACTAAAGACTCTGCCAATCCCATTCACCCGTAATACAATAAACATAGCACCAGCCTACTTGTATGCTTCCTGGGTCCAGCAGTTTAACTTCGCCCTAACACAAATATCTGCAATGATAACCTACATCATAGCATTTGTTAACATACTTTGTTATCCTCGTAGATCAAATAGCAGTGGCGCAAGGATACATAGTCGCCACGCTACATTTCTAGAACTGTCGAAATTTAGTGAACTTGCATGAAATGGAACATACTATCAAATGGTAAGCAGAAAAAAAGGTAGCAAAATTCCCTATTCCATCATATTAACAGCATTATTACATGGCCTGGAATTTTACTACATCACAAAGAAATTGCATTGACATAAACACTAAAATACATAAAATATTGGTATGGTGAAGATTTTTCTACCTCAAACCATGCTCTCTCTCTAAAGCTCTCCTCGCTTCAAGTTGCATCGTTGTAATTTGGGATTTCAACCGCTCAATTTGACTCGGCAGAGAGTCATTTTGAACTTCAGTTTCATTTCCGGTGTTGAAGTACAATCTGTAGATTTCATTTCCAGAGGTGTTGCGCCGGCACTGTGGGCAAGTCTGGGACCTGCAATTTAATAATAATATTATGGTAAAAATACTTACGAAACAGCACGACAGTACCAGTACCTTATAACAAAAAACACTTTCCTTTCAAGCCATCTGTTGACACACGCATTATGAAATACGTGTCCACATTTCGTGCTCCATACATCCGAAGTAGAATCTATATTGTCGCTACAAATAGCACAGTTAACTATCATAATGGCAATAACTCAGGAGACCACAACTACGTTACTCTCTCGAGCATTAACGAACTCTCGCTCTTCGTATTACACTCTACTCCGTTTGACTTTTCCCTCGCGCCTGAAAATGTTACGTCACGTCTTACAGACCTCCAAAGAGAAACTGAAACTAAGGTTCGCTTAGGAACAAAACGCCGCTTATAAGCACTAGCATTCCCAAGAAGTATGCGTAATTATAATTTCAATCTACATAAATAATAAAAGTAAAACATTTTTTAGTTACGTAATTATTTTATATTTGATTTTGGTTTATAGCAATTATCTTGTTTTTTAACATAGGAAATTAAGAAAAAAAATATACAAGCCATACTAATGCTTACACATTGGCGCAAATATTTGGTTGCCAAACTTTTAACATTAATTTTCCCAAACTGAGTAGCAGTAACCTTAATGAAACCAAATATTGGAGCTAAGCAAATTATGTTCAATGCAATACACTTTCAGATTAAAAGTTTATTGATAAAGTGCGCTCAAGAGTATTTAGTTTCCATTGGGAGACCGCCAGTATTTTTATTTATTTACACTATTTTTGGAAAACAAAAATGCTTGTACTAATATTTTGAAAACCCCACTACAATTTAACTAGATCTATACAAATAGGATTACCACTGACTACAGCCAAATTAAATGTGATGTTTATGAAAATAAACGATTTCCAGCTATGTAAATGATTACACATTCATCAAAATTTAAGTAACTTATACGAACAAATATAATCCTGCTTTGTAAAATTAAGCAAATGCTTAATAAAGTTGTATCGAGTCGAAATATGGTGTATTTTTAAATCAATTTCCAAGCTCAAGAAAGTTATGTTTTGATTTCTTTATTATACAGATTTGGTACTCAAAGTATGACAGCTAATCCTGGTAGTGGGCTTTTAGAAATGTGTTTTTATCGTCGTTCACATAACAATCCTAGTGTTGCTATTAAATACATTAACCAAATTGATGTACATGATATAATATGTTGGAAGACTTTTGCTTTACATGGAAGTGTTATTAATCAAACTGCTATTGTTTCTGTAGTTCAAGCTCCTGTATTGTATTCACGTAAAAGGATGAAGATTTTGTTGGGTGAGCTTTGCACCTGGACCAACCAGTGTTACCACGCCCTCGTGATTCCAGTCGCTACCCACCTTTGCGGGAGCACCTACAGAGAACCCAACGGTATTCCTGAGTGACTGTACAGCATGCCTGCAATGCTATGGGGTATTCATGGAGGAGTGGCCTAGCTGTTGACGTGAATCATGTGTCCACGAGCTCCTTGGGCCCACTCTGACCGCTGCAGTCAAGTAAATTTCACCACCTCCACCGGGCCACACCAGACCAAGAGTGCAAGTGTAGGTTGACAAGAACAGAACTTGCACCTTCTTGCCAAAAAGGAATACATAATTTATGAGACCACCCTACTTATTTATTACAAGAGTTAAATTTTTTAAATAAATAGGTAGGCGATCCGAAACGGAGTTTACCCAAAGCCACAGCTGTAGGCCGCACGGGCAATTGGTCGTTACGTCGTAGCAGCTCGCAACGAGACATATGATGTGGCGCAACACCAAGTGTCGTCAAACTGGCCTATAGGCCGTAGCTGAAGTGCCAAGTGCACCAAAGTGTAACCAGTAATGCGCAGCATTTCTCCAAACACATCAAACAAAGTCACCTCATCTACAGCTACAGTCAGGGGTGTTTTATTGTATTAAGAGCAATCGAGCATGGCAACACATACCCCTTTGCCCAGGTGGACTCGTCCACCCCTTCAGGAAAAAGCCACCTAGCAATGCTGTAGCCAGTGAAATTCAAACCCATCACAGGAAGTGAATTACAGAACTTTTCGTAAGAAAATGTAATGTATTTAATGTGAAGGTATATAAGAGCAAATATGTTTTCAGAAAGGGAGATTGCCTATAGAGGCCTCCATCCTTGTAACATGTCATTTAGTGTGGTGACACTCCCCATAAACTTCACAACATCAACCCTAACAGACATTTGTTAATCAATGGGAGTGTCACAAATGTGTTTATTTAATTTATACAATTTTTCACCAAGGCCATAATATTACATAGTGTTCATGTCATGTTTTTTTCATTCGGCGTTTGACATCGGTTCTCATCATTCGTGATGGAAGCCGGTGTCACTCTACCAGTTCGACTCAGCAATCGGCCCACAACAGCGGCATTGGTCACCTGCTCCACGAGCCCCTTCGGTAACACCATTAATGCTGTTATAATCTCACTGCAATAGTTAATTAATTAACCGGAACATTTCTTTTACTTATTTTAGGTACCGAGGGGAGAACAACCCACACTCTCACCAAAGAGCTTAACGGTACTGCGTATCTGCAAAACACCACACTGATATTAATGCTAAGGTCACCGGCAGGCCATAAGTTCTGGGTTCATTTTCTTTCTCTATTCACATGTAATGAAGCACAGTGAATAAACAGCTTTACAAAGTACAATGTGCGTTGATTATTGTTCTCCGGGACACGTAGGGCACTACACCCTCTGTAGTACCTCCCACAATTTCTAGTATATTCCAGGCATACAAGATGGCCAAGTCTAGTCATAAGGTGTAAATAGTGTAACAGTTAGTATGTGACAACATCATCTGCAAACTGACGGAGAACTCCAGGGCTCCCTGGGTCATCGACTGAACAACCCTCATCACTAACTCTCCACTGGGTTATGGCACTGGGCAATTCTACATTCAACCAACGCTGAGTCACCTGGACCACGCCACTGTATTGGAGCGCAGCTCTCCGGAGAAGCGCGTCCTGGTGTCGATTTATCAATCACTACGGTCTACAATGTGATGAGTTCCTCCATGCTTTCCAGTGCCGCTTTGGAGGAGCATTTACATCACTTCAAGTGTAAAGCAAACTGACGTTAGAAGAGCAACAACCTACAGAGAAACTAACCACGTTTATCACCAGAAAAGTACGTCTTGTCAGACTTTTCCACCCACACCTGCCCGAGCGCGAAGAGTGCTCGAAGTGGTGGAAGAAATAATGTGCCCAGATGATGCGGGGGGTTACCAGAGTTGGAATGTAATAATTATGTATGTGCCCGGCGCCACAGCTCTACGTTGGAATGATGAGATTTAGGGTCGTTCGGCCGACGGCCTAAGGGCTCTGGTAACACACCGTCAGATATTATGAAATTGCGAGCTGTATGGCCACTGAGGCACGCCTGAATTAATGAACGCACTTACGTTTTATCTGGAATATGATTATTTTATTGAACACTTCGAACAAACACGTGGTAACCGCATGGTCATATAATGTAACACACTGCTGGATTATAATTAAGGCGCATGATGCTGCTCTCTCCTTGGTGCGATGTAACATAAAAATACTAGTTATTTTGTGGATGATGTGATGGTACGATTGCTGAGTGAGGTTGCAGCCAGAGGGGCTGGCACCGAAGTTCTTGTGAAGCGAGAGACTTACCACGTTCGGCCACGTTGAAGTGATGAAGCCGACTAGACTGAGAGCTGTGCCGGCTCGCGCTACCTAAGCGCGGCTGACACCTGGCGGTGGAAAGATGAAACACAAATAAGACATAAAAATGCTAATGAGATGTAAAAATGATATACCTTATATAAACATAATCAAACACAATTACCCTATACAATTTACATAATAAAACACAATTACTCTATACAATATACATAATAAATACAATCATATTAATATTAAATATTTGACGCAGCAGCCACTGTGTTGCCAACTTAACAATGTCACATGTCCCTGGCTGGCTATGTATGTGATGACTGTTTTGACACACGATAATTATGGTATACATAAATACTGAATAAATACATATAACCCTAAATAACTATACTGATGAAACTATATTGGTAAATAATAATGATTAAATTGTTAAACTCTGAATAATTACTGACACTGGTTAAAATAATGACACGGTGCACTATCACACATGGACAAATACACTTGATAGACACTGAATACACTATCACTCCTGCACACATGCGCGCCGGTGTGGTGCATCCGGAGCGGAGGACACTACGGCGGCAGTCACAGTGGGCACAAAGGTACCAGTGAACGCCTGGTTCACATCAAACGGCCTCTCCTCTGGTGACCACTTGACTGAGCAGTCCCTCCGATGTCCCACCACGCTGTTAGGCACAGCATTTAATGGGTCGCCTCAGCTGGTGGCGGGGCCTTAGTGAGTACGGCCCGCGCCTCTAGGAGCTGACTCCTGCTGCTGCGGTTGCCGCTGTTGTGGGTTCATGGCGCTGGCCCTGGCGACGCTGGCGTCCCTTGACATGTAGATGCGGGCGGGGGTTGTCCCCATGTGGTGCATGCCGGGCGCACCTGCTGATGTGGCCGCTTGGAGCAGTGGAGAGGGGTGGAGAGCATTGTTACGTGAACGACGATAAAAGCAAACCTCCAAAATACTGCAAACAGGATTGGCAGTCATACCTTGAATAGCAAATCTGTACATTAAAGACACGAGAACATATCTTTCTTGAGCTTGATTAACAAACACATTATCATCTTTAGCAACATCAGTATTAAAACGTCCAATGTTACGAAAAACAGGTCTTGAATGATATTTCCTCTTATAATAACGTGTATGTCTCATACTGACTGTGAAAAACTAATTTCTTTCAAAAGCATGTCTGAACAGGACACAGCATTTTTTGAAACACATCAAACAAAGTCACCTCATTCACAGCTACAGTCAGGGATTTTTTAAATTGTATTAAGAGCAATCGAGCATGGCAACCCACACCCCTTTTCCCAGATGTACTCGTCCATTCCTTCGGTAGACAGCCACCTGGCAACACTGTAGCCAGTGAAATATAAACCCATCACAGGAAATGTTATACAAATACTTTTCACGAGAAAGCATTTTAGTGTATTTAATGTTGAGTTATAAAAGAGCAATTATGTTTTCATAAAGGGAGATTGCCTATAATGGCCTCCATCATAGTAAACATTCATTTAGTGCAGTGACACTCCCCGTCAGCTTCACATCAACGACCTTAACAGACATTTGTTAATCAATGGGGGTTTCACCAATGTCTTTCATTGAATTTATACAATTTTTCACCATTGCCAAAATGTTACATAGTGCTTATGTCATGTTTTACTACTCGGAGTTTGACGTCGATTTTCGTAACTTGTAACGTAAACCTATGTCATTCGCCAGTTTGTATCTGCACTCGAGCCAGACAGCAGTGTGTTGCAGCCCTCTCGTTACCATCATTTAGACTGATATCACTTCATTGCAATAGGAACTTAATTAACTGGAACATTCGATTTCTTTATTTATTTTTTGTACCGAGGGGAGAACCACCTGCACTCTCGCCACAGAGCTTAACACTACCGCATATCCTCATAACACCATGCTCATTGTCATGCAAAGGTTACCGGCAGGCTGTAAGTGCTGGATCCGTTTTCTTTCATTATTCACATGTAATCAAGCACAGTGAGTAAACAGCTTTACAAAGTTCCAGGAGTGTTAATTCATTGTCCTCCGGGACACGTATGCTACACCCTTTGTAGTACCTCCCGCAATTTTACTATTATATTTAAGGCATACGAGATGGTCTGCAGTCTCATCATAAGGTGTAAGTAGTGTAATATCAATGCGTGACATTATCATCTGCAAACTGACGGATGTACCTAGGGCCCCCTCGGCCGTCGACCGAACAACCCACATCACAAAATCTCCACTGAGTTATGGCGCCGGGCAATTCTACACTCAACCAGCCCTGGGTCACCTTGACCATGTCAAGTAATTCGTGTTATCAATCCATTTTATCTTAGTGGCAATAACACTGGGTTTCCAAAAAAAAAAAAAGTGTGTGTGTGTGTGTGTAATTAGGACACTGATGCTAGTGCTGTAGGTATTGGAGCTGTATTATCTCATATTCAGGAAGGGAAGGAAAGACAATTAGAATACTTCAGTGTAAGCCTGAGATAAATTACTGTTTTACACGCAGAGCTTCTGGCTGTGGTGAAGGCAATTTCACTCTTCCACCCCTACCTTTATAGCAGACATTTTATTCTAAGAACCGACCATGCTTCATTAAGATGGCTACTAAATTACAACAACCCCGAATATCAAATAGCCCAGTGGACATAGCATCTTCAAGAATATGACTTTGAAATACAGCACAGATCAGGTCACCTTCACAGCAATGCAGATGCACTGTCTAGGACATGTGAGCCATTTTGCCATCATTGCGAATGCCAAGATGAAAATATTAGTGAATCACTGACGGTATGGGGGACAAGAATTCAAGGTTCTTTATCTTGTGATGGGTCACCTACCTGGAGCGATGAGGGTATTAGGAAATATCAGGTGAATGATCCCACTTTGCAATTACTTTTAAAGTTGGAAAGAAGCTGGCTGTCGGCCAAAATGGGAAGAGATAACTAGTCAAAGCATACCGAGCACAATGGAATTCCCTCGTACTGAAGAATGCATTACTTTTCAGAAACTGAAAGGGATGATGGTAAACACACACGCCCTCAGTTGGTTCTTTCAGAGTGCAGCGTTCCCAAAATCTTAAACGAACTATATAATGCGGCAGCCAGTGGTCACTTTGGTGTTAATAAGACCCTGGACAGAGTTAAACTAAGATTCTACTGGCTTCATTGTCGGGAGTATGTCGAGAAGTGGTGCCGCATGTGCAACGCCTGGAATGCGAGGAAGGGCGCGAGGACCAGGGGACAAGGTTACCCCTAGAAATACAATATTGGATCCTCATTTGAGAGGATTGCAGTAGATATTCTGGGTCTCTTGCCTGTCAAGAGGAGAGGTATAGGTCAGTATGAAGCAGTCACAGAAAGATTCAGTGACGTGAAGATTGATTTTTTTGGATCACTCCCACCATCACAAAGATATTCTTATCATGTCACCATGATTGACCGATTCTCTCGGTGGCCAACTTCAATATCTTGGCGATCAAGTAAGCTAACATCAAACAATTTCCAGACACCCAGGAAGGTAAAGTTTTCTCCAAAATCATCTAAGCTTCGTATTTATTCAGCTAGCCAGGGCCGTGGACTTGCAGAAATAGTCCTTGGCAAGACGACAGACACGGATGCTTTCAGTTTGGCGAAGCCAGGGGCAGTATTTAAATATGTTGTCCAAGAGGTAGGAAATGGCTTTCATGATCTGAACAGAAATGATCTGGTAGTGATTTATACAGGTGGTAATGACATCTACAATAACCACGCTGCCAATGTAACAAAAACCTTAAAAAATCACCAATGCCAGTCCTTCACACCGATGTAGCTGTTTGTAACGTAGCACACCGGTATGATATGCTGAGAAATAACTGTGTTAATGTTGAAGTTGAGAAAACTAATGTTAAAATTGAAAAGTTATGCTTGCAGTTTAGTCATGTGTCAATGAATGTAAACAATCTGTCAAGAGACTGCTTCACAAGACATGGCTTACACACAAATGGCAGAGGTAGACAGTCTTATTGTCGAGCAAATCAGTCTTTGCAAACTGGTTAAGCCAAATGATGCAATTGTTCTCTCCTGGGAAGGCAGTTCTAAAAACTAAAATTCTGGCCCATTGCCTAGCTTCTCTTGTAAACAAAATATAGGATCTACTAAAACTTGTTTATCTACAGTCACAATGCCTAGAAATATCAGTGTAGTATCATAAACAGGGCAAAACAAACTCTTGCAGTTTAGTTAATGTTAAAAGAATGGAAATTGAAGTGGAATGGAAAATGAAATTGAATTCAGGTAAATGCAGGAGATCTAGCCTTAACCGGAGCAGGTTAACTGTATTCCATCACAACATACGTAGTTAGCGTAACAAACTGGATGAATTCATGTTAGCAATACAAACCTTTGAACATGATCTCGGAATCAACATACATGTAATATGCCTCACTGAACATCATTTGAACAATGAGGAGATACCTAGCATTTGTATTCCTGGCTACGTAATAATATCAAAATTCTGTAGAAGTAAATACTTGGGAGGAGGTGTGTGCCTCTACATCAAAAGTAGTTTGCAATTTGAAGAACTAGGTATGTCAAATTTGTGCTGGGAAAAGGATCTTGAGCGTGCAGCAGGATCCATCTAGCACCAGGAAAGAAAATTGTACTTCTGACTGCTTATAGGTCACCTTATGGAGATTTAACATTTTTTTTAGAATATTTTGAAATTATACTTACCAAGCTTTTTAAAAATGAAACTGAAATAATCACTGAACGTGATGCACAACTTTCACAACTCCACGACTCAGTAATTCAATACAGTATTTCAACTCCACGATATCAGGAAATGAATTTAAAGAGTCATTAAATGAAACGTCATGGCTAGAAGTGTATAACCGTACAGATACTAACTTAAAATTTAATTTGTTTCGCAGTACCATCTGCAGAATTATTCAACCCTGCTTTCCAAAAACTACTGTTGATAAATCCCAGACAAAAGATAAGCGCTGGATAACCAGTGGCATAAAAACATCAAGTAAAATGAATTATGTGCTTTATAAAGAATGTAGGAATAGTAATGACACTGAATTAATAATTATTGTAAAAAAAATCTGAAAAACAGTAATTATAAAAGCAAAGCAAATGCACCATGATAGACTTAATGAATCTTCAGATAACAAGATAAAGACTTCCTGCAATATCATCAAACAACATTCTGGAAAAATAAGTAAACCAGACTCCAGAATCACAATCAAAGTAAATGGCGTAGACACAGATGACCCATCTGAGGTTGCTAATATTTTTAATAAACACTTTCTTTCAGAAGCAGATTCTTTGCTAACTAAAATTTCATCCTCAGTAAATCCTTTAACATTTTTAACCGAAGCTCATCCGCACCCTTATTCGCAGTATAATGGTAACTAAAACCACACTCAGAGAAATATGTAAAATAACTAACTGCCTCCCTGCTTATGAGATCTTATCATGGCTTTGACAAAATTAGTAGGAAATTATTTTTATAATGTATTCTTGCAATTAGCGTTCCATTCTGTCGTATTTTTAACTTTTCAATGAAATATGGAATTTACCCTGATCGGTTGAAATTTGCATTAATAAAGCTCCTGTTTAAAAAAGGTTAAAAAATTTTTGTTGACAATTTCAGATCAATAGCATTAACATCAAATTTTTCTAAAACTTTAGAAAAATTTTTGTATAAAAGCATTGTTGTCGACCTGGAGGATAACAACATCCTAACCAGTACACATTATGGTTTCAGATCAGGGCTATCTACTACTCTCTTAACTATGACTTACTTTTGGACAACATGAAATATAATGGTATCACTAACAGCAACTGTTTCACTATTCACCACTTGGCCTCAATATTGTCACCTGCTGTACTTATGTCCTATGGCATAATGTACTGGGCTCTGGCACCAAACATCAGCAAAATATTTTTACTTCAAAAGAAAGCCATAAGGATATTTATTAAGTGGATTAAAGCTACGTGAGACATGCTGCCATTAAAAAAAAATTGGTATACTGTACTTGCATTCATATCTCAGTATCTATACACATCCCTGATGTTTGTCACCAGTAACAGTCATATTTACCCTTAAAATGATTTATTCACTCTCATTATACAAGGGGTGCCCAGAATCATGTACCACTAAATAACATGAAACTTTTCCAGAAGAGAGCTTACTACTCATGTATTTCTTTATTTAATTAATTACAATTTTATCTAAAAAAACTTAGAATAATCCCAAACTATTTAAAAAATAGCATAAAAACTTTCTTTAAGGTGCATTCATTTCATTCTTGAGAAGAATTTTTAAATATGGAATGGACCTAGTTGTGCAAAGCAGTTTTTTTTATATAGAATTACACATTATTGTTATTACACTTGTATTGTTTTGTTATATTATTGTAGCCTTTCATTTTGCATACTTGTATAACTGTTATATATGATTGTGTATTTATGTTTGTACATTTACGAGCATTTCATTTGTATGCATATATGTTACATTTACATTCTTACTGTATGTTATTATTTGTACACCTTTGTTGACGTACTCTACACCCTTGACCCAGTAAGGGTTTGAGTTTGGGTTTTATGGAGTTAAATAAATAAATAAAGGAAAAATGAAAGGGAAAATTCACGAGGAGATATTTAAAGTCATGTAATGGTAACCACTCTGTAATGTCTGCAAGTGTGAAGATGATGCAACTGCTTCGTGAGATTGCATCGTGCAGATAAGCACATGATTAGACGCAGCATCCTACCTGGCGTCAGTCTTTCACTGCCTGTCCTGGTGGCATGGTTTGTATTCAATTGAAGTGACAACGGAGTGTTCTGTTTGCTGTTTTGGTAAGGATGAGTGTCATAAAGTTGTTTACTCTTCTAGATCATCACAATTAATACTGAAAGTGACATCAGTGATGAAATACAAACATTTCTTAGATTTAGAACACGTGTGGATGAAGTTGTAAAAATCTGTACGCACCATTACAAGAAATACGTTGACAAGATCTTTCATTTGTACGGTAGTAAGTGTAGTGAGCCATTTGTCAAGCGCAAGTCCTCGAGGGACTTCACGATGCAGCTGTCTGCTAAGCACCAACACCTACAACTTACACCGGGTACGGCTGTATGAGCACGCTGTTTTCAAACGTTGAATAAAACAGTAGAATTAGAGTTTGACGGAGAAGATGGTAATTGTGAGCCAGAATGCATCGCTGTAGAATCAGTTAACCACGCATGTGCTGCGCTCGATGAATCTCCTAGTCATTTGAAAAAGTTTCCTCTGTGTAAAAGAAGACAAAGAATGGAATCATGTAAAATTAAAATTAGAAACAAGTATCTCATTTCCTAACGATGATGCTAGGCATGAAGAAACTATTGGAGTTTGTATCGTGGCGCAATTCTAGAAGTCTCTCCCTTGCGCTCTACCGCCATACTTTGTCAAGAGTCAGTAGTAGTTCATTGTTCTTATAATAAAAGTGTTTTCTCAATCAGATAGTCCTTACTTCCAAAGTCATACCACAGCGAGGTATCTATGCTAATAGAAATTACTCCAAATAACAATTTATGTTACCTTGAATTAATCAAAGAGTTAAAGGAAAAATTTGAACATGCTAGGACATTTGATGAGAAATACAAACTTTCAAGTTTGGTGCCAAAGGCTGGAGCATTTCTAAAACCAAAGCTGAGTTTGAGTGCAGTGAATATTTAGTAAGAAATGTAAGAACTTTAAAGGCAAAACATGGTGCGCTACCAAATGTTGATAACAAAAAAAGTGGAAATTGCTTAAGTAATGAAATTGTAAAAGCTGTAAGAGATTTGACAAGAGTGACGAAGCACGCAGAATCATGCCTGGTTTACACGACTGTGTAATAGCAGATCGCCAAGTGGAGCGAAGAAAAAAGAACAAAAATATCTAGTACTCTTTAATTTAAATGAAGTTTACTTGAAGTTCAAAGAAACTCATCCATGTATAAAGATAGGGTTTTCAAAGTTTGCTTCATTAAGGCTCAAGTGTTGCGTGCTGGCCTAGCCACACATTCTGTATGTGCGCGTCATACATTTCCTGAGTTGATGTACTGGTTGGAATCATCTGACGAACATGAGCTACTGAGTCAAAGTACAAACAATGGTTGTCGACCGATTGCTGTGAGCTTGCCACCTTAGTGAAAAATACAGAAGAGTTTTCGATTGATCTAAAAGAAAGGTTGATAAAATTAAAAACTCATCACTTTATTTCAAAACATCAGCCTGAATTTCTAAAATAAAAAAAAAAGAAGATATTACTTCTGCAGTGTGTATAATTTTGGAAGATTTATCAGAAAACTATACTTTCGTGAAGCAAGATGAAGTACAGGCATTTCATTGGGTCAACGCAAAAGC
Source organism: Clitarchus hookeri (assembly GCA_002778355.1). Classification (NCBI taxonomy): domain Eukaryota; kingdom Metazoa; phylum Arthropoda; class Insecta; order Phasmatodea; family Phasmatidae; genus Clitarchus; species Clitarchus hookeri. Next base: position 285,401 of record NQII01002042.1, read on the forward strand.
CACACTACACCCATTTGTTGTATATTACAAAGAAAGTGATTCCACAGAGTGTGAAACCTTACGTGTTGTCAGCGACTATTCAACACACAACACTGTAGCGGTTCACACCTTTCAGAAAGTTCTGCTTCGACATTTGAAAGACAAATTTCCCAACTGGACAAAAGTGTATTATTTTAGCAATGGTTCCGCTGCTCAATACAAAAACAAAAAACTCTGTTAACCTGGCTAGGCAACAAAGATGATTTCAGTGTGTCTGCTGAATGGCCTCTTTCTGCCACATCACACGGCAAAAGTCAGTGTGATGGTGCCGGAGGCACAGTTCAAGGTCTTGTGACAAATGCTACTTTACAAAGAACCATTGAAAACCACACTGTATCGCCACAAGAAATGTTCAAATTTTGTTCAAGCAAAATTTCTGGAATAACATTTTTTTTTTGTGCCGTCAGAAGACATTGTTTGTGAAGACAAGTTACATAAAGACGATTTCAAGAGCTGAGACTTTTCACAATTCCAGAGAGTATCATGGTTTTGTTCCAATAGATGGAGATGATCTTGCTGTCTACCGATACTCCTCACCAAACTACAACAAACTGTTTGGCAGGCCTGAACGATTACGTGTGTTTTATTTATGACGGTGACCGGTGGATTGGAATTGTTACAGGCAAAGAAACTATAGGCGGAGAAGAAGAGGACAAGGTCATATTTTTTCATTCAAAAAGCCCAAACACTCACTTCAAACTTACAAAGCAACTGGTCTGGGTGAAACAAGTGAATATTTAAAGAACGTTGTCACCACTTGAGGTCGTAACTTACGATGGAAGAACACACAACATAAGCAACACACTGAGTGAAATGCTATCAATGACTTTCATAGAGGGAATGGCACATAGCATCTCCGAGGCAGCGATAACATTTGGATGTTCGCGTACGACCATTTCACGAGTGTACCGTGAATATCGGGAATCCGGTAAAACATCACATCTTCGACATCGCTGCGGCCGGAAAAAGATCGTGAACGAACGGAACAAACGACAACTGACCAGAATCATTACACGTGACAGATGTGCAACTCCTTTTCAAATTGGCGTAGATTTTAATGCTGGGGCGTCAACAAGTGCCAGCGTACTAACTATTCAACGGACCATCATTGATATGTGCTTTCGGAGCCGAAGGCCCACCAACACCGCCATTGGACTGTTGATGACTGGAAACACGTTGCCTGGTCTGACGAGTCTCGTTTCCAATTGTATCGGGCGGATGGACGTGTACGGGTATGGAGACATATACTCATGAATCCATGGACCCTACATGTCAACAGGGGACTGTTCAAGCTGGTGGCGGCTCTGTCAGGGTGTGGGGCGTGTGCAGTTGGCGTTGGCGTGAAATGGGACCCTTGATACGTCTAGACATGACTCTGACAGGTGACAGATACGTAAGCATCCTGTCCGATCACCTGCACCCATTCATGTCCACTGTGCATTCCGACAGACATGGACAATTCCAGGTAAGTAATTTGGGGCAAAACTAGATTCAGTGCGTTAGGGTGACTTTGGGCTTTTTTGGAGAAAATGTTTTAAACCTTTGCCAATCAGTCCTAGTTTGCTCTAGGAAGCTGAAAATTGCACTGGAAATAACTGAATGTCTAGTTTTAAGACATAAGTATTTCAAGAGTTAAAATATTAATACTAGCACTTGGGGAGCAAAAATGCAGACCTTAAAAATTACAAGTCCCCAGTTGAGATTTGCAACACTATGCATGAACTCGAACAGAAATGTCATAATGAGGTGCTGCTAGTACAAGCAGGAGCTGAGTAATATGCCTTTAGAAAAAGTGGCGTGACTTTGATATTCTCTTGTTGGATGTAGGGGTGCAATTGAACAGCACTTAACTATTTTTTAACTCCTGTTTTAAATTGTATTACTGTTACAAGTTAAAGTACAAAACAGGAACACCCTGAAAATTGAATTATTTTTCAAAATGTAAGAACAGTAAAGATTAATTTTTATATATTATTTTTCAATGGAGTGCATTTTAACATTTTTCTTATGTGACATTCTGTAGGGTACACATTATAGGCTATATGAAACATTTTTCTACGATTGGCTTTTTATCAGGAAATTGAGAACAGTATTTTTTTGCATGCTCATTTTTAATGTTCTTTTTCATAATACACTTGGTTTAGGCTTCTATTTATGGTAGTATTCAGATATATTTTTTTTAAAGTTTGTAGCAAAAACAATCTCAGTTAATCCTATAACTGCAATAGGTAGTCAGGAAAAAATGTACTGGAAAAAGTGTAGATTCTAGGCTTACAGGAACACACTCAAAGATGCCTTAGGGTACAGCTTCTGAAACAGACAACTGCCCACAGACACCCTAACAGGCTTTGGCCATGGCTGATAATGGTACAAGGAAGAATTAGACAAAAGTTATAAAATCATCACACTTTTAAACTATTATGGGCACCAAAAAAGAATATTTTAATTCAAATGCAAATCCACGTGAGCAAAAAGAAGAAAAAAGCCACAGCTAAAGTCACCCCAACCCACTGTTCTGCAATAAATGTGCGCATGGAGTTCCATCAAATACATGCTCATCGGCTAGGTATTGTGTTTTTAGTACTGTTGTGCATTTACGTTCATATCAGTGAAGCCGTTTAAGTTTTATAGGTGATTTTCTTCATAAGCAAAGCGGCAGGCCTTTAGAAACAGTGGTATTTGCTTTAAAAATGGCATGGCTGTACAAATTTTCACGAAACGTGCATTGAGTGACAAATATTGCCGTGGAAGTATGTTGTAAAAATTTGGATCAATAGTGTTTCACGACGGTTGTTTTTATTACTGATAATGTAATAGCAATGCCCACTATTTGGTTGTGCGTAGTCTTGTATCAAAATATTGATTTGTGAGGTATTTATGCAACATAATTCTACTCCTAAATGTTGTTAAAGATAATTCTTAGGTTATTCAATGATTGATTGAAGCACGTTGTCTTCTGCATGAAGAAGTAAATACACCACGTTATCTGAAAGCGTGTCTTTCCTTAGCAGGTGAACTTTTCATTTTTCAAAGTGAATGTTCAAAATGCCTTGGCGTTGTTTCCATATCGGGAAAAACAATGTTTAAATCTTCCGCTATTCTGATGGAAACCAAACACATTTTCTTATGTCGTCGAAAGTGTTGGCCACAGTTACAGGCATTCATTTACGTCTAAACAGAAAAATAATCATTAACATCATCAATATTCACAAACCAATAGGCCTATTAGTTTCTGAAATTAATGTGTTCATGTTTATAGTGTTGATTTATTGCTGTTTGTTGTATATTTATAGATTACGCAGTGGATATACGAGTCAGCTGATGTAAACACCAGCTGAAAGTCACATGGCAGTGTTTATTTTGATAAGTACGCGGAAAGATACGCAACCAACGGGCTGAAAGTAGAAATTTAGCAGGGCGTTCAAAAGTGCTCACTTTACCGTGAAAAGCCTTTAGTTAATGTGTTCCACCAGCCCTGGAGTCACGTAGGCAAAACTGTCAGGGTTTCCTTAATAGTGAGCAAGTGAAGAGATTGAGGTGAGTATGGAGCAGTGCCGAAATGAAGGAGCAGGGGAAACGGGAGATCCCAGAGAAAATCCGTCAACCAGCAGCATCGTACGGCACAATTCCCACATGCAAAAATCCGGGAGTGACCCGGCCGGGGATTGAACCCGGTTCGCCTTGGTGGGAGGCGAGTAGGCTAATCTGTCGGCCACCGTGGCCCCGGTTTCCTTTATACGCGGTCAATGCACGTTCTTGGGTAATGCTTATGAACACTACAGTCACATCGAGGGGACAATATTTTTCCCCCTTCTGTGAAGCATGTCATTGCATCCACCATGCTCTGTGCGAATTCTGTTAAAGAGTTTCCCAGGTTTTTCGGGGCAATTCGAACCCCGGGGGTTTACTCTTCATGCAAATATTTTGCGGTGTTGATCGTGTGATTTTTCTGCCCATTCTTGTGTCCCTGCTTCCAAGAGTCTGTGGCTAAGTACACTCCCTACCTCCTACTCTACATTCTTTGGCTCCGGGCTAGTTTATTGTCGTCGAGTACTGCGCTATGGTTTGGCTGAAGAGCTCTTACATTAAAGTTATTGATGCACAACTGAACACGACGGGGATAATATGAGGGACAATAAGATCAGCTCCCATTTACTGTCTCCCTGTTCTAAGCCACATTGCACCTCCTCACCTACGTGGATCAAACACCTTAGTCAGAGAATTCAAGGAAATCTCTCCAAAACAAGAGCCTATCTATACACAAACACCTCGCAGATATAAACATTTAGAGGCTTCGTTCACGACTTCCACCGCTCGGAAGTAGTACCAGTGTACTGCGAGGTAAGTACGTACTTCAGTTCTCTTGTTGCCAATGTTGGCGATGACAGTGCGGTTCCATATTTCATTTATACAAAGTTTGCAACCGCTGAAACTTTGTACTGACTATCAACTAGCTCCATCAAAGTGAACTCTTGCAAATCTGTACCAGTCTGCTTCCTGGAGCTCGAGTTATAGTGAGCTCAGAGGCCTGTACCAATTTACCTGCTTTATACATTTTTACCAGTTAGGTATGAAGCAGGTAAATTACTGCTGCCTTCGGCGGGTATATCGGTGCAGCCCTCTGCACTCATTAACGTCTGCATTCCAGGCAGTAAGAGTGGCATAGATATGCGTAAACTTACTTTTATGGAGTCATAGAAACGTTTTCATAATTTTTCTTGCCCTTCAGCATTTGTGTCAATGTTTTTACGTTAACATACACACTCAATATTACTTAATCTTCACAACCCCTCCCCATTACCGCAGTTCATAATACCCAAGTTACTGAGAACATGATAATGCACCTGTGCAATTATGATGCAGCGGCGTGATTAGTACAACTATGCATTATTTTCCAGAAATTTTTTCTTCCAAAAACTTTTTATTAGGCCTTACTATTCATATTTAACTAACACTTTCAAGGAACCTATTTCTCACCTGTGACTGCTGGAAGTAACTATGGCTGAAATTATAAGTCTTTACTGTAAATAAACATGACATTCAAAAGGTTGTTAGAATCATAAACATATTTTAATATTTTTTTGCTATGCTAGGAAAAATGTTACGTTTTGCTGGAGTGAAATGATTTTAAAACACATTTTTGAAACAGGTATATTATAAAAAAAAACCGACTGTGATTTGTCCCACTCATGATACAATGTGCGAGTCAACAACCTGATTCAGGTTCACTGCAGGAACTGCAGTTTGTAAGGAATATTAGTATGACCGCACCAGCACACAAATATTTCAGAACAAGTCGTAGAAATAGTCCAGGCCTTGCCCCAACTCCCAGATGCTCAACCCCACGCCCAGACTCTCGGCCAGCTGTATTCTCTTATGGAGGGAATACAGGGTGGGGTAGAAGACCAGGTGCCTGCCTGCACCGTCCTTCACCTCGAAGTAGTGCTCCTGAGACGTGTCGTCCCACTTGAGCACACCACCGTACTGCCTCAGCAGGGACACGTACTGGTGGTTGATGATGGGTCCCCCACCCGAGCTGGTGTAGTCGTAGCCGTAGAAGTTGAGCCCCAACAGGATCTTGGCTCTGCGAGGGTCACCCGCGGCCACCAGCCTCTCGACGCAGCCGCGCGCCCAGGGCAGCGGGCTGTTGGCACCCGGTCGCTGCGGAGACGCGTAGTCGTACGTCATCAGCGAGAACGCATCCACGTCCTCGGCCAGCGCCTCGAAGTCCTCCTTGTTGAACAGTTCCGGCGAGTGTCCCCTGGCCGGGGGCACGACCAGGATCACCAGCAGGTCGTGTGACCCGAGTCTGCGCGCCAGAGCCCCCACCACGGCCACCAGGCTCCTCGAGTCGAGAGCCCCTAGCGCCTGGGTCCACACCTCCAGCACGAACCCATCGAAACCCCAGTGGCGAGCCGCCTTCAGCAGGGCACTACTNACTCAGCTTCTTGCCTTCCGCGGCGTCCGACCCGAGCCGTGCGAAGTGGTGCCGCGACCAGCCGTCGAGAAGCACGCGGGGGACCGCGGCCACGCTGTGGTTGCCGCAGCTACGCACGCCATCCAGCCAGTCCTTGTCCACGTCGTGGTCCCCCGTCACCGCGTACCCCTCCCCCTGAGGACGCACTTGCAGCCACACCGGCGAGACGTGCGTCAACTTCCGGCAGAACGTCCTAGCCACACTGTAGCCGTGGTTGTTCCACGGCGTCACGTACCCCAGAACCTGCCCCGCGAAGTTCTTCACGTCCGTCTTCTTGAAGTATCGCTCGTTCTCCGCCACGATGTCGGCCGCGGCTGCNACTGTAGCCGTGGTTGTTCCACGGCGTCACGTACCCCAGAACCTGCCCCGCGAAGTTCTTCACGTCCGTCTTCTTGAAGTATCGCTCGTTCTCCGCCACGATGTCGGCCGCGGCTGCCTCTACCACCACCAACTTCCTCTCCACTGCCGTATTCCAAGACAACTTCTTCGCTTTAGTTTTTTGTTTAGGTTTCTTATCGCTAGTGGAAATAGTACACGAACACTNGTATTCCAAGACAACTTCTTCGCTTTAGTTTTTTGTTTAGGTTTCTTATCGCTAGTGGAAATAGTACACGAACACTCCAAAACCAACAAGCATGATAACAATAAAAGAAAGTTCATTACTGAAAAGTAAAATCTTCGTGACTTCACACACACGTGTATGGCAGCTTATCCATACAGTCAGAGTAAATTAGAGATGGAGAGTTTTTACAATACTTGTTATCAGTTACAGCCAACGAGGAACCATTGACTTCGCTTCACTTCACTACATCTAATGCGGCGCAAAATCCCCTGGCCTCAGCTACGAAGCCCGTGCAGCCAGTGAAAACCACTCAAATCGAGTAAATCTCAAAAGCTCGATAATCTTCATAATGCGAGATATCTAAAAATCGAAAGTCCATTAGAATCGCCAAATAGTCAAACGGCGCACGCAAAAATGACGTCACAACCCCGACGCCGAGGTAAAAATCCGAACCGTCACCGACGGCAGCTACAGAATAACTTTGGAACCATAGACTAATGACGATGGAGACCGATTCTCCGACTTCTGTGCATATTTCCAAGATCAACCTACCGCCATGCCAGCACAACTGTCAATGTCACATGACAACAGTCATGAACATAGTTTCTGTATATCTTAATTTTCTAAAGACAAGCACTTTTATAAGAATAAAGCAATTTTACCAATTTGAATTAAAATTGGATTACAATTTGGTTAAAAGAAGTATACAAACACCTTAAAGCACCATTTTACTAAATGGTATTCAAAACTCAAATCGTACTCACATTGTTTATGATAGTGTAGGTAAAAACACAAGCAGTTCAGGGTTGAGACACAACGACTGGTACAGCGCAGCCAGTTAGATAGCTCTACCCCATATTCGCTCTAAAGAAGGAACTGGCGACTGTTCGTAGTTTTTGGGATTACTTACAAGATCTTGGTTTACTTTGGTTCGGTTCGGGGTGGTCACAGAGACCAACTGGTGAAATTTAAATGTCCAGAGGGTACCAGCTAACCAGTAAAGGGAATCTGCTTGGGTTTGTACGAGAATCTTGAGGTGGGCCACTGTCGAAAAGCCCAGGCTAAAGAACCCTGTACCCCGTGTCTAATTATGTCGTGAATGATGGCTGACANGTGGGCCACTGTCGAAAAGCCCAGGCTAAAGAACCCTGTACCCCGTGTCTAATTATGTCGTGAATGATGGCTGACGTAGTCGAGACTAGTTAGATGCCTGATCATACACACACCTATTGGACTGGGACATTGCGGCTCCCCATCATGCGGTTACAATGAACGAACATAATATATCACTTCAAAAACAGAAAATACACCAAATTATGTGACATAGATAACATGGCCAGTATTGGACGTTAAGAGGGCAATTGCTCTTAACCTACCAATGAGTCGCCCTCAACCTCCCCGTNGGTGGGCCACTGTCGAAAAGCCCAGGCTAAAGAACCCTGTACCCCGTGTCTAATTATGTCGTGAATGATGGCTGACATAGTCGAGACTAGTTAGATGCCTGACCATACACACACCTATTGGACTGGGACATTGCGGCTCCCCAGCATGCGGTTACAATGAACGAACATAATATATCACTTCAAAAACAGAAAATACACCAAATTATGTGACATAGATAACATGGCCAGTATTGGACGTTAAGAGGGCAATTGCTCTTAACCTACCAATGAGTCGCCCTCAACCTCCCCGTGAAGCAGATTATAAAGTACACTCCCACTGTAGTCGTTCCTCCACTGGTAATCAGAGCCCTAACCTGACACAGGGGCGTCAAATAGAAGACATTTGCTGGGCAGACGCTCGTGCCTGCGAGTCGCTGGCTATTCATCGTAGACAGAGGCCATGGCAACACTCCCCAAGGACCATATCACGAAGCTGTATCATCTATTGGCAATGCTTTTACCAGTTTGCTTACAACGTGGCTGGCTAGTCTGTGCGTGAGTGGTGTGTGTTCAGGGTGCTTCTGCTGTTCCCCCACGAGACAGGTTTTGTGTATTTTACAGCAGACTGCCAATGTGCAGAAGTTACAGCAAAAGTTTGAAGTGAACCAGGTATCCACATTACTCTCTTGATCACTAGTACCTCTGTAGTCACTTATACCATTTAGCCGACACCGAGCCATAAGTGAACACTCAGGCGAGAGTACATCAGTATGGTTCGGCGAGAATGTAATACACCCATCTCGTCACATACTATGTGACACAAGTGACTGTCTTGCTTTATTTACCTCAAAAGGTAACTGTTGGGGGGAAATAACAAGCTGTATAANCAGCAAAAGTTTGAAGTGAACCAGGTATCCACATTACTCTCTTGATCACTAGTACCTCTGTAGTCACTTATACCATCTAGCCGACACCGAGCCGTAAGTGAACACTCAGGCGAGAGTACATCAGTATGGTTCGGCGAGAATGTAATACACCCATCTCGTCACATACTATGTGACACAAGTGACTGTCTTGCTTTATTTACCTCAAAAGGTAACTGTTGGGGGGAAATAACAAGCTGTATAACAGTGTCCTCCGAACACCACAGCCATCAGGCTCTCAGGCAATTTAGGAGAATGTCGGCGCAGCTCGCGTTGCGATGGTCAACATCCTTGCAACCTGCATGATGTCGTCTGGCCTACTGGCTGAAATAATTATACAATCTGACCCCAAGTGTGGCTCAATAGTGAGGAATAAAATCCCGAAGAAGTACACAGTGTTCAAAATGCGGTAGCCAAATTAGTTAAGAGTCATTATATTATTAAAGCCTCAAATGAGTGTAGCAACCCACACCTCTTTCAGGGATGTACTTGTCCAGCCCACCCAAGCAGGAAAACTTGGACTCGCCCATCGGCGAAAAAAACCAGAAACTCAATTTCAATTTAAAAATTTACCAGAAACCTAATGTTGCCTGAGCGGTCAGGGATAGTAATGCGGACGTCGTCCGGCGACTATGTTAAGAAAAATCAGAATATAACACAATATTACTATTTCGAATGGAATGGTCGCCAACTCACTGGATGAGCACGAAGTCACAGTTCTAAGGATCGTGGGCTGAATGACTACATGACTGTATCCCCTGACGTGAACCGCACATTCACAAGCTCCTTTGTGCTCACTCTGATTGCCGCAGTCGTGTCCACTACAACAGACACACCACACCGACGGGCTTGTGGGCATGAGTGAGAGTGATCATTATTGCAGCAGTGTTCATAATAGCATCAAGTGTATTCAATCAGGTTTATTAATTGCATCAGTGTTCATAATTGCATTAGTGTTTATAACTGAAGCAGTGTTCATAATAGCATCAGTGTATTCAATCAGGGTTTCTAATTGCATGAGTGTTATTAATTGCATTAGTGTTCATAATTTCATCAGGGTATTTATTCAGTGTTATNAAGCTCCTTTGTGCTCACTCTGATTGCCGCAGTCGTGTCCACTACAACAGACACACCACACCGACGGGCTTGTGGTCATGAGTGAGAGTGATCATTATTGCAGCAGTGTTCATAATAGCATCAAGTGTATTCAATCAGGTTTATTAATTGCATCAGTGTTCATAATTGCATTAGTGTTTATAACTGAAGCAGTGTTCATAATAGCATCAGTGTATTCAAGCAGGGTTTCTAATTGCATGAGTGTTATTAATTGCATTAGTGTTCATAATTGCATCAGGGTATTTATTCAGTGTTATNCAGGGTTTCTAATTGCATGAGTGTTATTAATTGCATTAGTGTTCATAATTGCATCAGGGTATTTATTCAGTGTTATTAACTGTATCAGTGTATATAATTAATATCATAATTGTCATCATGAAAGACAGTCGACACAGCCACAGCCAGGGACATTTGACATTGTACACTTGGCAATACTGTGGCTGGTACAATGGAAATGTTTAGGATTAATATAATCATCTTTATTGCGTATTTGTATAAGGGAAAATTATGTTGTCTTAGGTTAATTTAATTCATGTCACTTTCATATCATAATAATTTTTTAGTGTATATTGTGCATCATCGTTTCGCCGCTTGGCGTCGGCTGCATTCAGGTAGCGGAAACCGGCGCACACTTCCCTCCAGTTTTCTTCAGCACTTGAACTCATCAAGACGTGTAAGTCTCTCGCCCCGCAAAGGCCCTCGGTGCCGACATCTTAAGCTGAACTCATATTCACTGCAATAGNTCTCTCGCCCCGCAAAGGCCCTCGGTGCCGACATCTTAAGCTGAACTCATATTCACTGCAATAGACTTCACTTCACGAACCGGACCATTAATTTTATTTGTTTTAGCGACGAGGGGAGAGCAACGTTACTCTCATTGGAGAGTTTTTAAGCGCAGTCGCGTTTCACATTATAAAGCCATGTGGTCGCCATTCCGGGCCGTTAAGGGCCACGTCTTGTACAAAAGTTGTGTGTGTTAATTAAGGAGTCACAAGGAATAAATAACTCCACAAGAATCGTAAGTGTTTCATTTGTAATTTAATTAAGGTGTGCGAGGCGGCCTACAGCCTCGCCACCATATGTGATGGAATGTTAAACAGAGTCCCCTAGGCTGATGACCAACGATCCTCATTTCATCAGCTCACCACAGGGCTGTGGTGCCGGGCACATATTTCCTACATCATCAGCTCTGGTAACATCACATGTCAAGTTGGCTTTCCCAACTAGGGACGAGTATTTCTCCGAGCCATTGCTTGACCACGTTAGCTATCGGAGCAGAAGGCCCATTTCTGTACCATTATTGACTGCACGACACAAAGTTTTACGCCTCGCCTGGACCCACCAACACCGCCATTGAACTGTTGATGACTGGAAACATGTTGCCTGGTCTGACGAGTCTCGTTTCCAATTGTATCGGGCAGATGGATGTGTACGAATATGGAGACATCCTCATGATTCCATGGACCCTACATGTCAACAGGGTACTGTTCAAGCCGGTGGAGGCTCTGTCATGGTATGGGGCATGTGCAGTTGGCGTGAAATGGGACCCCTGAAATGTCTAGATACGACTCTGACATTGACAGATACGTAAGCATTCTGTCCGATCACCTGCACCCATTCATGTCCATTGTGCATTCCAACAGAAGTGGACAATTCCAGCAGGACAATGCGACACCCCACGCATCGAGAGTTGCTACATAGTGGCTCCAGGAACACTCTTCTGACTTTAGACACTTCCATTGGCCACCTAAATCCCCAGACATGAACAATATTGAGCATATCTGGGATGCCATGCATTGTACTGTTCAGAAGAGATCTCCACCACCTCGCACTCCTATGGATTTGTGGACTGTCCTGCAGGATTCATGGTGTGAAATGCCTCCTGCATACCTTAAACATTAGTCGAGTCCATGCCATGTCGTCTTGCAGCACTTATACGTGCTCGCGGGGGCCCTACACAATATTAGGCAGGTGTACCAGTTTTTTTGGGCTCTTCAGTGTAGTTAACTAGAATATGACGCCATCACACTTAATGATCTACCGATAAGGAGGGCAGCAAGAACCATGCCCATCAAAGCCTTCAGTTCCTAAAATGCTCAATTTATAAATTGCCATTAAAACCTTACTTTCGGAAGAGGCATCATAGACGATCCACAAAGCTCCTACCGAGTAAAAATATTTCAAAACTGACCATATTCAAAACATATGAAAAAGCCNGCCATGTCGTCTTGCAGCACTTATACGTGCTCGCGGGGGCCCTACACAATATTAGGCAGGTGTACCAGTTTTTTTTGGCTCTTCAGTGTAGTTAACTAGAATATGACGCCATCACACTTAATGATCTACCGATAAGGAGGGCAGCAAGAACCATGCCCATCAAAGCCTTCAGTTCCTAAAATGCTCAATTTATAAATTGCCATTAAAACCTTACTTTTGGAAGAGGCGTCATAGACGATCCACAAAGCTCCTACCGAGTAAAAATATTTCAAAACTGACCATATTCAAAACATATGAAAAAGCCNTCATAGACGATCCACAAAGCTCCTACCGAGTAAAAATATTTCAAAACTGACCATATTCAAAACATATGAAAAAGCCCAACGAGAGAGTGTGGAAACATCTGACTAAAAAAAATATTAAGGCTTGGGTTGCCGAAAAGGGGACAAACAATACACATTAAAACACGAAAAAAAACCGTAACACAAGGGTTTGGGTTTGTCCGAAACCAAATTTAGACTGCCAGCCAAAATAACAATTTAGAAAAAACTAACAATACTGCTTAACCAAGACAAACACAACTATGACACAGCAAATACCAAAACATTTAAAACAGCCCATAAACACACTTATCGTTCTCCATGACTCAATGTTTTAACGCCCCAGCGCTCAGCGGCTCGCTCAAAGAAGTAAAATTAAGGTATCAAAATGACGGCAGCTACGTCCTGCTGGACGAAAAGGTGCGGCAGCTAATCCATTCCGAAGTTCTCTGTAGGGGACACATTTCAGATGTCGGTGGGGAGAAGAATCGAAGGAACCCAGGCTGTGCAACAACTTAAATAAATTATTAGGCCCCAATTAAATGTTATGATTCATAAAGGGGGAGGGGAAAGCAAGGAGGCTGAACAATAGTTGAAAAGGAAGTGATACGAGCCGAGCATAGAGCGTACTACTGCGCCGGAGTTGGAAGCGAAGGAAATATCTCGCACGACGAGCGCTAGTGTTGCAAAATAAATACACTTATTACAATTAATAATAACCAAAGAGGGACATATACAGTGCATCCTAACAATTTATTACACAAATTATTGCTAATGTGGCCAACTTCAGCTACTATGGTCATATGAACAACCGGGATGACTTTTTAGAAAGTCGTTAACAGTATTGAACTGGTAAAAGAAAATTAAATTTTGAAACTTCNTGAACAACCGGGATGACTTTTTAGAAAGTCGTTAACAGTATTGAACTGGTAAAAGAAAATTAAATTTTGAAACTTCTATATGAATCAGCATCGAAAACTATGTACTAATAGGTCAAACAATTGAAATTATCTAATAATACAACATGCTAATAAATGTCAACTCACCAGAGTAAAATAAGAAACGTTTTCTCTGAACATCGTAAACTCTAGAAAATGGCGTCTCCCGCGCCGTTGTGCACGCTCATTTAAACTTGCAACTTACCGAACACTTTAACAGAGGTGCTCGGGAGATCACTGCAGCACTACCTATCGGATTCATTAAGAACTACGTGTACGGCAGCCATATTACCATCACTGACCTTACCTGAAATACTGAAGGTAATGCTTTAGACATAGAGAAATATATGAAAATAAAAATGGAATGTTGCTGAAAATCAAGCTTCAACTGTCAGATATTGTCAATCTTTATTTTACTTCTTCATCNAAAATAAAAATGGAATGTTGCTGAAAATCAAGCTTCAACTGTCAGATATTGTCAATCTTTATTTTACTTCTTCATCACGGACCATATATGAGCATAAGTTAAATTCAGTTCTAAGTTAAGGCAGTAAAAATCAATACAATTGCTATTGAAACTCACGTTTATTTAATTTTAACTACAAATAATTATATTAGCCTAGCTTAAGAATGTAAGGCTTACATATTTCTTTAAATTAGTCAACGTATAGCCGGTAGGTTGTCCTGGTGATATCTCAAAAACAGCATTCTATAACTACTTTAAATAGTCACATTAGTGACTTTTTTTTTAATGGTTTGATTTGTAAATTTAAAATTTTCAAATACATTCATTAACGTAGAAAGGTTTAATATATTTTCAAATAAAACACTGATTTATTTTCATGCTGGCTCGGCATCGAGTGGAACGTTAAACAACTGAACTCATAAACGTGGCCGTCCTTTATTAGACTAAAACGAATCGTCGGAGAGAAGGAAGTTAATGAAAGAGGGGTAAACTGCTGATGTACGGTACAGTCCACATACAGTCAAAACTGCTTCCGTGAAATTGCGAAGAGAGCGGAACAAGTAATTAGCCAATGGTGTGTTGTATTGTGGCGATAGCATTCCTACATCACGAAGACTGGTAGTTGCAAACCAAGACGTTCTCCCTTGCACGCCTGATGAACCAGCTGCTCTTACTTTAGACGGCAACCTATCTAATAATTTGTACACGTACTCTGAAATGTTTCCAAGTGTCGAAATGCCGATATATACCCACCCTGCCACATATTTTTGGAAGTCAAGTAGAAAACGTCCCCGACAAGTATTAAGGCTACGTAACTTTCGTGTTGAGTGCCTTTGCAAGATCTCTTGAACCACTCAGCGAATATGATACGTCAGCGAGACTTAATGCAGTGCATTGGAAGACTACAAACTTGTAGTAAAATATGGGTCTGACGGCCCTTCTGGGCAGTCACGTTTATTAAAAAATATTGAGCTACAAGAACAGTTTTGTATGTTTTCTAATATAATGTGCTGTAAATATACAATATTATATTTGTAGATTTACAAGGAAATTTTTGGCAACTAGGGGCCGCGGTGGCTGGGCGGCTAGACTGCTCGCCTCCCACCAAGGCGAATCCCCGGCCGGGTCAGTCCCGGACTTTCGCAAGTGGGAATCGTGCCGGACTATGCCGCTGGTAAGTGGGTTTTCTCGGGGATCTCCCGTTTCCCCCGCCCTTTCATTCCGGCGCTTCTCCATTCTCACCTCATTTCACCCTTATCGGCTCTCAAGACCTCGTTGTTATGAGCCGACCAAATCTCTCAACTCTGGCAACTAGTTTCTAAAGAATTGTCTGTAACAAGTACCGAAACTTCTTACTGTATATCGACAGCGACTGTTCCCTGTTCTTTCTCAGAGCCGAGTGATTAAAGAATTCTCTCACTTCACTTGTTCCTCTACGACTAGTTTCTGTCACATCGGGAAAGGTACTGTGGGGAAACCCCCGAAAAAAATCTGTAATCACTGTCATACAAAATTTTAATAACCTTAAGAAACTCCTGGGGAAAAAGAAGTTGCTGAGAAAAAGAAATACGTTAATTATGATGATAATAACGATAATGAAGCAAAGCGTGCAAAAGTACTTCTCTTTAAAAAAAAAATACGGAAGGAAATTAAAAACAGGAATTTTAAGCGAAGAACTGAAAGGATCGAAGAAGAAATTACGAACGCTTTCGTTAATGGTGGTAAAAGGGGGAAATTATAGAACACTAAAAAATTGGGAAATGAACGCTGAATAAATAGAATACTATTTAAGAACAGTTTCCTTCAAATACCTTAAAAAATATTTCATGCTTTTAACGTGTAGACGCATGTAACATGGTGAACATATGTTATAGTCTATTCGCGGTTTGTTCACACTTGTTGAATCAAACATTTGAAAAATAAACCCACGTATGACGTGTTTAGTTATTTCCTCTGTCCACATGAACGTATCTCATTTTTCCTTAAATTGAAGTTTTAGCTGTATTTTATTTTATAAATTACAGTATTATATTTATAATGAATATACATAAAAACAGTGAGAAAACATATGTTGGTAGCGCCTAGTAAGAAATAGTTCTCATTCAAAATATTATTACACCTGAGTGCGCACGAATTCGGTGCCTTGTCCTTAGGTGTAATGTTCTAGACTTAGTTAAGCTTAGTTGCACGAGGCGGAGGAATATGCCTTAGCAGCTTTAGAAAAGTGTGCAGTAACCGAGCATGGATTATAGTGTTTTGTCACTAATGCCAACAGTCTGTCTTATCGTGTAGTTGTCAATAATATTCTGATCAATGCTATTTTTTGCATTCCCCTTTACGAAAATTATTACATGATATGTCATATGTTTTACTATTTCATTTGAAAAAGAAACACTTGCCTAAATGAAATGCGTGGGTGCAGAATTGTAATTTATGTTATTTTTTGCTAAGTATTGTATGGTAAACGAGTAACCTGCTGTGAATTCGAAAATAAATGTAATTGATCTAGTTTTAAAAACATTTTTAATTTATTATGTTATCCTATTAAGTATTTATAGTATATACTTTTTAATTTCTCATCGAAGTAATCTTTACAAATGTATAATAATTGTAATGATTTAAACGCTTACTAATTAGTATATTTATTTTCATAGAGGCAGCCACGAATCTATTGAATAATCCCGTTACTTCCCGAAACTTCCACGGGTTTGAAGATTACTCGAAGTCCAGTTATGTAACTTCCAACTACAAGAATAACGTTTGCTGGCATCCTTCAAATTCCTATTGTTTCGTTGGACGTTAATATATTTGTCACCTACGAAACGCCACGACTCGTCTGTGAAGAACTGTGCAGTTTAACTAGTTATGAATTATTACACTGGTATAATTTTTTCTTGCAGGTACTGCATTATACGAAATGCACTTGATAATGCTGTTTTTATGTGTTACAAGTAGAGTAAAACACCTCTCACGGTTGCATTCTAGAAAACTGAGCGGTGGCTGTGAGATGAACCGGCGCAAAGTGGCGGGAAGAAACTTGGCAACACCGCACCACAGATTGACGGGTTGTAAGGGGGGTGGNTAAAAGTGAAGTGGTACAGCAACTTCTGAGGAATGGGGGTGGCTGTGAAGAGGCCAGAAATGTGGGGGGAGAGACAGCAAGGCGAGAGAAAGTGGCGTCGACGAGACGGACATCTGTGAACTGTGCATCCTTATGTTAGAATAGAGTTACCAGACGTCCTCTTTTACCCGGCCATGTCCTCTTCCTGAGGCCTTGTAAACTGTCCAGCCGGGTTTTAAAAAAATTAAAAATATCGAAATGTCCTCTTTTGCAAAAAAAAAAAAAAAAGTGGACGACAGCGAAGCTTTTAGGTTTTTGTGTTTTGTTAGGTCTTTAAACATTAAGTAACGATGCCAATGAACTTCCTGCAAACATGCAAACTTTTGGAGACCATTACGTATATATTTTGTCTTTATCGACTCTCCCACATTTTTCCCTTGCTGTTTTTTTTTGCATGTCTAAATTGAGAAGTGAGTAATCTATTCAAATTTTCGCGATTATTTGCTAGGAAACAGAAACTTGTTAGAACTAATAAAACCGTCAAAGAAATGCGATCGAAATACTCAAATACATCTTCTGAACCTGAGATGTGCGAGAGGGATTATAAAAAAAGTGTGTCCAGTGCTTGCGTACAACTGTGTTTCATTTGCGCTTCTATATTTTTTGATAGCAAAATATTCTGTAATGCCTACAAACTAAATGCAACAGAATTTCATATTCCCAGCGTACGTGATTATCATTTTATCTAGTTGCGTATAGTAATATTTTGTTTAACCTAGAAGCTACGTGGAACCTATTTTTGGATAGAATTTTGTGACATTGCAATCTATCTTTAAGTGACCTGCGACATAATGTACTGATTTTATATATTTTCACTGTAAAATTATGTGTCCGCTCTTCGTGTCATTTTCTCGTAAGTGTCCTTTTTTTTAAATGTCATTTACTTGAACATGTCCTCTTTTTGAGTACCATATATATGGTAAACCTATGCTAGATCCAGTAGGTTTTGTGTCAGTTTACTTGTTAGTAGGGCCGTGTGCCTTTTGTTTACCATATTTACATGGCGTTATATTGATCTGACACCATTACACGGCCTTGTTTTACATTTGTAATAAAGTAAACATGTGGCATTTGCCACCTTTCCTATAATATTATTTCTTAATTTTGGCAGTATTCTTGCATTCTCAATGCTCACATGTCTCTCGTGACTTTTATATGTAAAGAGCAACATATTCAGTGCATTTCGGTGGTTTCTTATGTCAACTATTTACCAGACGAGTAATAAAACAGTTGTTTTTTGTTAATAACTATATTCGTTGCTTTTGGCACTTAGTCCTTCTGATGTTTCAAGGCTTCAATTATTATTTCCAAACACAATGGGGACGATTAATATGTTCCAAACGTCCCCGAGATCCGCGTTACAAACGACCCCGCACTGCATTGCTTCAACAATAACCCTCAAACCTAAGTGTTCTGTGCGGTTGAAACCTTCACAAGCCCGGGGAAGAAAGAGTAAAAATTATTTCTAAAACGATAATTGTATTGAAATTGTTACCACAATTAACACTATTCGATTGAAGAAACCATGCAAAATATAAAAGTGGCTTTCGTGTGTGAAAAATGTCGCCCGCGTGTAGCAAAGAAACCACACGTAGTGGTTATACGAAGGTTGGTGCTCAAATTCACACTGAAAAGAACATCTAGTGACATCAACACAACATTTTTCGTACCAACCGTATAGAAATATAGCGCATGTCACAACTGACCTGCGTTACTTCCAACCGCGGCATTTCCCACCAATGCCAAATACCAATTATGATAGTATGTTTGCAATTCTTTTAACTACCTACGAAACATATTCTGAAACATTCATTTTTGGCCCGCCAGCAACAAGAAAGTAATATTTTTAAAAAATTACGGGTCAAGAAAATTTACAATTATTAAATTAGGACAGTTCAAATATAATCCAAATGTAAAAAATTTAGGTACGTAATTATTAAAATATGTTAATAATGAAGAATACTGCACGTTTGTATTTAGGTGATTCTAAAATAACATTCAAATACACTGCAATTATTTTTATAACAGGAGAATACAATTTCGCTGATGAAGAAGTGCCGCAATTTCTAATAATGAATAGGTTAAATTATAACTATACACATCAATATTGTAAAAATGATAATTTACTTATCTTGTTACAAGAGTCATTAAGTCAAATTCGAATTAAGTGACATAGCGACAAAGATAAATGATTAAATAATTTATTACCCACTTAGGAAGATACAAAAGAGAAAATATTCAACAAAACATCATAATTTAATTATTATATCTACGAGGATAGTGTGGTTTTAATTTTGCCAAGTGGTAGAAATTTACATTATATTTGTTAATTAAGACATTAAACCAAGGGAAGAATGTTTACAATGAAATATTTGAATTAAACATTTATTTACTCTCTCACTAATAATATGAAGAAATATATTACTAAAGCATTAAGCCTAACCCATACATTTATAAAATCAGGCGGCCGTAGGAACTGTAAAATAAAGTGGCTTCTAGATACACTGGTGGCCATTAAAATTGCAACACCAAGAAGGACGTGAGCTATTACAACCATGGTTGACAGAATTCCCATCATACACAGGTGCCATGGTTACTCTTGCAGCTCGGTGTGACGTACAGAACATTGTTAAGTTGGTACTGCGTGGCTCCACCACTGGCGGCAATAATTGCTGATACACGACGCAGCATTGAGAAGAATATACTTTGGACGGCCTTCCGGGGTATCTCCACCCATGCTGCTTCGATGCGTGCCCAAAGTTCATCCGATGTGGCCGCAGTCATCCTGTGGCAGGCCAGTCGTCGTCCGACCGTGGACCACGTGTTTTCGATGGGCGAGATATCCGGTGAACGCACAGGCCAAGGAAGGAATGTGACACGACGGCATGTCATTCGTCCCTCCAGGGTCGACGTTCCACTAACCATTGCATCCGCAGGTGCCTGTGCTGGGCAGTGAGTGGCAGCCGCAGTGATGGACGCCTGGACAAGACGCCCTAATGCGGCAGACACCGACGCACCGTCAGTGCGGACACAGACTTGTGTACCACTTCTCTGAATTCCCGAGTGAGAGTACTTTATGTGTCTGTACGGTCCGTTATCGCCTCGCACACCAGATGTCTGTCCTCACGCTAGTAGGTGCGACGGGGCCATTGGTGTCCTGCATGTCGCTCAGCCCGTTCCTTATCGACCCATTCATCCCATATCAGCCTCACTGTGGTAGCATTTATTCCGTCGCGAGAACCAATTTTGCGGTAGGATAACCCACAATCCCGACAGGCCATTCATGATTCTACCGCTTTGCAATGCGGAAACTTGTTCGTATGGTTGTCGTGTTCTTCGACTCTGCATGCTCACTCCACCTGTGCACAAGAACGGCGGGGAAACACAATGCCACTACCTCTCAGCGGCTCCCCGACCTCCGCTTATAAACTGCTTATCAGAGTCGCCATTGGCAAGCACAGTCCAACCACTCAACCACCGTGGCACCAAAGTGGAGGAGAGAAACAGGAGTAAGACGAAGCCTTCACAGCAGGTAGAGAAAAGTAGTAAACATTGACTACTTACCACTGACGTATGAAATAATACGGCAGTTCTTCAACACCAGTCATTGCTCCGTCCTCTGAGTCTGACTACTGCAACTCCAGTCTGTCCGCACCACCTACATTTATAATCACTTTATCAATTCCAATGTCAAATCGCACATCCTTGTCCTAACAGTCGTTC
Source organism: Clitarchus hookeri (assembly GCA_002778355.1). Classification (NCBI taxonomy): domain Eukaryota; kingdom Metazoa; phylum Arthropoda; class Insecta; order Phasmatodea; family Phasmatidae; genus Clitarchus; species Clitarchus hookeri. The sequence goes on from NQII01002042.1 coordinate 306,185, forward strand.
TCGAGTGTCTTGACGTGATTGCAAATTGGCATTCTTCTTGATGTTGCAATTTTAAGGGCCAGCAGTATAATTGGAAATTGGCAAAATACATTTATATGTATATAATTATTATAACCAAATTATACAAGATATCAAAAATTTATTAGAGATAATTAACTAATCACTTATATGAAGCTCATGTAAAAAATGGCATTTCATATTCACAAATACTAAACAAATATTATAGCTGATAATGAATTCGAGCAGGGAGCCAAAAAAAAAAATTCGCGACGTTGTTAGAAATACTAAGTCGCTACGTTAGTGGTAATTGGTAATGACGAAAGCGATTACAGCAAACGTGAAAATTGATGCAGGAACTACAGACATACAAAAAGTCAACGGACGAAATGAGAGTTGTCACAAATGACCACAGTCGTGAATGAACTCCCTCATGTTTGCACAAGATTCATTAGACAAGGCAAAGACATGACATCACATCGTCAAAAACCGAATAAGTTGTATGGTAAATAACCCACTCACCCTAAAGTAATTCATAGAAGGTTAACTGCTGTTACCATTTGAAACTTTGGCAAATCACAGGCTTCTACATGAGCATTTAAACACTTATAATTTTGAGTTAGAACATTGCGAATTTTATATCTGCTTCAGCTTGAACTAAATTTACCAATCGGTTTCACGTACGAGGGTTCGGCGGCTCGGCAGGGAGATCATCGCCGAGTCCGGGACTCGGTTCTCGGCTGAGCAGGCACTGCGCGAACGTCGGCCTAATGAAGCGTCAGTTAAGCATGAGTCGGGACTCTGCTTATCTCTTACTGGTGAGGCTGGACTTGGAATATTTCTGCAGACAGAAGTGATGGACTTTGCCTCTGGCAGTGTCGAGTCGAGACTTTGAACAATTCTGTAGAATAACACGCGGGACTTAGTCTCTGGCAGTGGTGTGTCGGGACTTGGAATAATTCTGCAGAATGAAGTGAGGGACATAGTCTCTGGCAGTGATGAGTTTGGACTTGGGAAATGTTAGGCCGACCGAAGTAAAGAATTATGTTTCTGGCGGACGTGAGTTGGGACTTTTCATTCACTCGCTGGAACAGTGGACTTATTATTTGGTGTGAGATTCACTCTGGACGTGAGTGTGGAATACACGGAGAAGTGGGACTTCCTAGACAAGGTGTGAGGAATAGACGGCGCTACTCCGAAGTTACCCTCAGAGGGGAAGGGAAAGGGGCTATGGAGTATGGTATATGGTAATGGGATAACCTACTCGGAAGCTCAAAGCCCAAAGCGAAGGGACTCGAGACCACGCTGGTAGTTCGTCCAGAGGAAGAAGTAGGGTTCAGGAGGAGGGGGAGCGGGGAAGAGGAACGTTGTGAGCCAGTGTGGTTGACTGATGTGAATTGTGATCATCACACTTTGCATGCTGTGTGTTAGGGCGAGCACTACCTGCGTCTCACGGTGTTGGTGGAGAGAGTATCCTCGGCTGTGCCTTGACTTGTGTGTGGACAAGCAATACCTGCATCTTCGGGTGTACGATGAGGGGAATACCCTCGTCTTGCTGTGTTCGTGGGTACGTTGTGGGACAATGCCAACACTACTGGTGTTTGGCAAACACTCCCGGCTCACGTGACTGCAAAGACGGATATGTTTTGTGTGGAGGACTCAAGGAAAGAGTTGCTTGTTGTTGTGTGTGATCCTCGCGTCTACAGAGTCGGTGAATGTTCTGCAACATTTTCCTACACTTTTCCGGGACCTCCCGGACTATCAGCATAGTGATTCTGAGTATCAGGATATATTGAAGGAAATTTTGTTAAAGGAAAGCGATAACATTCTGTACCAGGGGATGTTGGGAAAGCGTACTAAGAAACAAAAGTTTGTTGTGTTTGTACTTTCTGAATTTAGGAAGACACTTTGTAATTATTAGCATGAGTCCATGATGGGTGGCCATGTTGGTCGTGTTAATACAGTCAATAGGATACAAGAGTTATTTACTTGGCCTGGCTTAAGGACAGAAGTAGAGACATGGGTTAATGAATGCCAGTATGCAAAGGACATATATGTGAAAAGTGAGGGTAAGTATGCAACTACGGCGACCACCTTCCCATGGGAACGACTTTATTTGGGAGTTGTTGGTCCCTTGTCCCGTAGTACTTCTGGATTCACTGTCATTTTAGTAGGGGTAGACGATTTCACAAAATTTGCGTTTTTCTTTCCTGCGAGATCCACGAAGTCGGCAGAAATCTGTAAGGTTCTGAACCAGAGATTGTTTCCGGTGTTTGGTTCGCCTGTATATCTGGTGTGTGACAACGCTGCCTATTATAAACTGTTCGCGGTAAACTGAGCACTTTTGAAATCCCCGCATAGGATCTACTTCTCTGATTACATTATGTAAATGCAACGTTGCCATGGGCCTCATCACACTATACATACGCCATCCTAGTTAAATCGTGGAATTGTGAGTCACGGATGTTACTTATGTGTGAATTCTTACTATAATGTGAATAAAATAACAAACATTAATATCACTGGATAGAAATTTAAACATTACATAGAAAAAATCTAATGTCCTTGCAATAGAAAAATTTACTACCGAGGCACTTATTTGCACGTTTATGTTGTAATAAAATTAATAATGTTGTGGCATAGTTAATAATGTCAACCATTTAAAAAGTTTTATATTACTATAATACAAATCGTTAATAAAGCATTGAAGTAATGTTGCCACCACCAAATTTTGTATTAGGTGAAAAATAACAGGAAGATAATAATATTTTGTGTCCAACCAACAAAAGATTACACCGACGTGACGTTGTAAAATGGCGGATAGTAGTGAACAGCGATAACCTCGTAAAATGAAACCACCATATTTAAATTCTAAAGCGTAGTACGAGAACTAAGTGTACCTTAGACGAGCTCTCAAGCCATGCAAAGCAGTTTACGTGCGCCAAATATGCCTATATTTCTAGAGCATAAAGCACGGTTCCTACGACGCCATAAGACATGCAGGAACGCACAGTGGCAGCTTGCAGAGGCATTACGCCATAAACACTTCAGGTCGCTCGTCGCTCGCTACATGTGCGTTTACAGATGTGTATTGCTGTCGATGGTAAACACATCGAGCACATGCTGTGAAAAAACCTAATGTGAAGCGTTTCAACCATAACTGTGCTCTTTTGTACTACGCATGTGGATGCGATTGCATTTCTCCTCAGGTTAGTTTGTTCTATTCAGTACAGTTAATGACTAGGAAACAAATCTCCTGAATTACGCTGGTATCTGAATAAATGTAATGTATTGATATCAGACTTGCATTCACATTGCCCGCCTTCCCTCCGCTGCGGTGCTCTGCTTTGTCCAATATCGCATTCCGTGTCTCTTGCCCCATTAAGGTAAGCTCCACACTGCTATAAGGAAGCGGTCCCGCCAGGATGAGTCACGGCGCGTGTTGCTTGCTTACAGCTGTGAGTACAGGGCCACTGCCCCATGATACCGTCCCACTTAACTTAATCATATTTGCACATTATTTCTTGGCGTTTCTGTGTTACTTTCCATCGCATATGCTATATCACTGAATTCCTCTTTGCACATACTTTCAGATGCCGTTGAAATAAATGAATTGTTATGCGCTGTAGCTCGTACCGAGCGCGAGTTCCTGTTATGCGAGGTACTGTTCTGTGGAGGGGGGGGGGGCACACATAGACCCTCCCCTTCCCCAGTCAGACCCGCTCGCTGCCTCGTCGCTCGCGCCCCTCCCCCCCTTTCCGGGGCTGCCGGTGAGATGACTGACGGCTATGGTGTAACTGGCGTCACAGACCCTCCGTCCCTCCCCCCTGTTGGTGAAGCCGACAAGTGTAGAGGATGCACAAGAATATTCTGGGAATTAGGACCCTCGGCGCAACGCAACAATTACAGAAACTTCTGGGCGATGGCCTACGACCCGATAAATACAAGCCACAGCTGGACTGTCGGCAGTCTTAGTAGAAGCCTTTTGGCTGAGTGCGGTAATCGAGCGACGTGCAAAGGATGGACGACGACGGGAGACTGCGAGGCGACGGCGGACGGGGTGTTCGTGGTGTGAATGGACGAGAGGGTGTGAAACCTGATTAGTCAAGGCTACTGTGCACGAGAGCGCTCTGAGAACTCTAGAACATTGCGGACTGTTGGTACCTGGACTAAACTGAGGTGGGACTGAATAGCATGAGATATGGACCTTATTGTAAATATTGGAACAGTCAAATATCGACATATAATTTGTTAAATAATTGAATAGGTTTTGATACACTCTATTGGGACTGAATTATAATTATTTAATTGTGTTAATGTCTTGGATGTAATAAATCGTATTGATTGAAGTCATTAATTGTAAACAGTAAGTGATATCAATTTAGTTTGAGATGTTGAGTCAAGAGAATTTTGTTTGTAGTTGTAGTAAATAAAATAAGTAAATTATAATTAACTCTTTTATTTAATTGATATCTCCATCCCGTAACGAACTTAATTTAGCACACTGACTTGTGAGAGAGACATTGTAACAGTATTTTTCCAGGGGAAAATCGTATTTTGTTTATTTATTTCTGTTCATAAACGTGTTACGAATAGTCACTTTGCGGCAAATTACTTGCCCCCGTACTTAATTTCATTTAACGAAAACAGCATTTCGTGATCTGCAACAATCCCGGAAATGTTCGTGGTTTTCAACGTTAGGCGGACTGCTGTATACAGTATTATTCTAAAATCACGGGACAAACATTCAGGGGTGGTAGAACTGGCTAAATCAAAATCAAACAATTATTGTATAGGAATATATGGGCGGGAGTTACTCGTTGAGGCACAAACACAAAAATAACACATGAAATGCAACACATTGTTTATTTACAACGTCACCGCTAAATGCCTTTTTACAGCAATGTTTATAATAATTGCTCAAAATTGCTACCACCAACAGTAATGCAAGCTTGGTAACGTCGGTGGAGTGATTGGCGAACAGATTCAAATACGCCGGGTATTTCACGCACGCGTGCAGCCGCACAGGATAGTCGAGCGACGAGGTCTTCAATGGAATCAACTGGAGTCTCGTAAATGAGGGCTTCAAATGTCCCCATAGGAAAAAATCGAGACTCGATAAATCTGGCGATCGTGGTGGCCATCGGACTGGCCCACCACGCCCAATCCAGCGCACCCCAAAAGTAGCATCCAGGTAATTGCGGACTTCCATACTGAAATGGGCTGGCGCACCATCATGCTGAAACCACATTTGATTGCGAACGCCAATCGGAACGTCTTGCAGCAATTCTGGTATAACCTCTTCCAGAAATATCCGATAACAGCGGCCATTGAGTCGGGTTGGTAGGAGATATGGGCCTATGAGGTAATCATTCACAATACCCGCCCAAACATTCACAGAGAAGCGTTGTTGGAATGCATGTGGGCGTGTGGCGTGTGGATTTTCTGTTGCCCACACATGAGAATTGTGGGCATTGAAAACGCCTTCGTGTGTAAAGGTCGCCTCATCTGTGAATAGCACATGAGCTGGAAAAGCCGGCTGCAACGCACACTGCTGCAAGAACCATTGGCAGAAAGCCACGCGCAGAGGGTAATCACACGTCTGCAAAGCTTGGACTCTCTGCATGTGGAATGGGTGTAAACGTTCTTCGTGTAAAACTCTCCAAACGGTTGGTTGAATGACACGTAGATGACATTCTACAGCCCTTGTACTTGTGCCGGGTGTTTCGTCCACATGGCCCAAGATGACTTCTTCAAGGTGTGGTTGTCGTACAGTCCTCGATCGACCCCTTCCATCAGTACTGGCGATAAATGAACCATTTTCACAAAGTTGCCGATGTAATCGCTCAAACATTTTGTGGTTCTGCATGCGTCTACGTGGAAAGCGTTCCCGATACAGCCGTAGTGCTGCTCTGCCGTTACCATTAGCAGCACCGTGCATTAGATGCACGTCTGTCTTTTCGCTATTCGTAAAATCACCCATCACGGCCGAACTCTCAAGCGCAAATGCTTTGTTCGCTGATGCAGCAGGTCACTGGCGCACCGTTTTTTGACTGCCGTCAACTATCACCACCATTGTCAGCCAATCACGCCATATGTAGAGGTCGCCAAGCATGCGTGACTGTTGGTGGATGCATTTCCAGCAACTGTTTTAACAGTTAATGTGTTATGTTTTTGTGTTTGTGCCTCAACGCGTCACTTCCGCCCATATATTCCTATACAATAATTGTTTGTTTTAGTGAGCTCTACCACCCTTCAATGTTTGTCCCATGATTTTAGAATCACTCTGTATAAGTGGCGTAAGGACGGGCGGAGTGTGGACACGACGGCACGTCGCAGTACAGTCGGGGCGATGTGCAAACTGGTGCCGCAGCGCGCAGCGGGGAGGGCAAGGGGAGGTGTGCCGGGTAGCGGGATCCGACCAGGTGTTGCCTCACGGCGATGGCCACGCCCCCTAGACCACTTGGCGAGAGCACACTCGCCTCGAACTACTTAGCGCACGCGCCTTTGCTTCGTCTGCTGCAGCTACGTCGCCTAGCGGCCGTCGATCAACGCCACAGCCTTCTCGACTGCTCGATACACGCGATGTACCTCGCGCCGCCGTCTTGCTATTCCTCTCTTTCCAGTTTCCTTTTCCGCTATTTGCATTTAGCATTTTGTAAGTTTTAGTAGGAACACCACGACGTTCAACTGTCTATAGCCCATTCACGGTTACTTCCAACTTTTCTGAAGGCCTGCTGAAGTTGTACTTTCACCGTATGCTCCAGTCTCATGCATTCAAGGCTTCGCTAATTCTAATGATCACACCAGAGGGACAGCGCACCGTATTCATCCGCCCTCAGTTAACCATTACTTTGCGTGAGAACTATTTCTTACTCAGCGTTACCAACACACTTGCTTTCTCCCTGTGTTTATTCATATTAATTATCAATGAAATACAGTAATTTCTGAACAAAAGCAAGTAACAGTTCAATTCGTTCAAAAATAAGATACTGTCATGTTAACAGAAGTATAAAACGCCTGTGTTACGTGACATATTCAGGAAACAACCAAACACGTCTTACAAAGAGTGTTTTTTCAAACGTTTGATTCACAAAGTGTGAAGTAACTATGAATGGACTATAGCACGCCAAGCTGTTATTATTTTGATGTTATCATGATTAAGTCTTAAATAAACAGTAATTAGATATTCCCGAAAGTTTTTCGTGGATCATTAAAAATTTTAAATTAAAACGAAAACAATATAATTTGAAATTGTTACTTAACAAAAATTGTGCTATGAGAAAATACCTATTTAAAGAATATTTGAGCAACTTGCTTTGTGAAATAAATATTGCGAGTGTAATTCACATTTGCATATTCCAATGACGTGGCTTGAATGGTGTATTTAAACGTTTCAAATAGGGCAAAACTAATATGGCGGTGGTTTGGTTAATTTGTATTTAGTAATTTATCAGCTTCGAAGCTGACAAAACGCATAGATTTTGTTGACAAAACGGTTCACGTGACCATTGCGTAGAGAAAACTTGGCAATCGGAAGACGGCGTGAGCGAGTGGCGGCGGGGACAAGTCACGCACGCCAGTGGCGGCGGGTGTATCGCTCGAGGGAGGGCAGCTGCGCACGCTCGTTAGCGGCTACTCGGCAGTTCGTGAAGCCATGTTATCATAAGATGTTTCAAATGCACTGGCCTTCCTGTAAGGTTGGCCATTGCTGACATGCCCAGGTGAACACAGCCAAAAACTAAAGTGAAGGGAAACAGGACCACCTTGTCCGAGGTAACAGGATACCCACTCAGACGTGCCACCTACACTAACATATATGGCTACCAACTCTGGAAACTACCGTAGATAACGCTATAAAATTCATAGAAAAGTGAAGTCTAGTTTACAAGTAGTCGAAATCGCAAAATTATCCTGAACCTTCTAATTGTATACCTGCAGCAGGTCCACTGAGAAAAATGTTTCGTTGAATCAAACAACGTTTGTTTGACGCAACCAAAATAATTGCTTGTATACGGGCAGTGGATATTTTGTTGTAGAAACAAAATTATTTTATTGTTCTTATTTGGATACCCAGACAAAGATTTTGTAGTTGCAACTAAAGGGGGGATTTTTGTCTTCCGATTAATTAAAACAGTTTCAAGCGCAGCTGAGATCAAAACCTAGATCGTCTGCACCCGAGTGTTACGCCCCAGATAAAGTGACTACTGATGAAATACAAATGTTTTTAAATAAATACATTTCAACTACTGGACAACCTGCGTCAATAAATATTTCAAGTTTACTTATTCTTTTTTAGTTACCTGTTAGAATCTTTTTATTCGGATTTGTATACCATTATTAAAGCACAATGAATGCACTAGCAACACTGTTCCTATAGTAATTTTCACGAAAAATGCAAACAAACTCTCAAGCTGTATTTTAGAACAGTCAATCAAATGATTGGCCAAACTAAACTAAATATTTTGTTTGTCAGTCTAATATTTTTTTGGGCCAACGCAGAGGTTTTGTTTATTCAGGCGTGTATTTTGTGAGATGAACAAAATTAATTGCGATGCTTTTCAAGTTTTGTTTACACAAACAATCTTGTTAGGGCAGCTGAATATGTTTTTGGCCCTATACAAACAAGTATTTTGTTGGCTGTAACAAACCTTCCTCTGAGCGTGTGTATTAACTGTGTGTTAGCTCTAGTCTATGCGTTCGCTCTATGCACTTGCTCATGTTATTGCGCGCGCTGCTGTCTGGCGGTCCTGCGGCCGGCTGTGATACACAAGTTCCTTGGATGTGTTAGCTCTAGTCTATGCGTTCGCTCTATGCACTTGCTCATGTTATTGCGCGCGCTGCTGTCTGGCGGTCGAGCGGCCAGCTGTGATACACAAGTTCCTTGGATGTGTTAGCTCTAGTCTATGCGTTCGCTCTATGCACTTGCTCATGTTATTGCGCGCGCTGCTGTCTGGCGGTCGAGTGGCCGGCTGTGATACACAAGTTCCTTGGATGTGTTAGCTCTACTCTATGCGTTCGCTCTATGCAGTTGCTCATGTTATTGCGCGCGCTGCTGTCTGGCGGTCGAGCGGTCAGCTGTGATACACAAGTTCCTTGGATGTGTTAGCTCTAGTCTATGCGTTCGCTCTATGCACTTGCTCATGTTATTGCGCGCGCTGCTGTCTGGCGGTCGAGCAGTCAGCTCTGATACACAAGTTCCTTGGATGTGTTAGCTCTAGTCTATGCGTTCGCTCTATGCAGTTGCTCATGTTATTGCGTGCGCTGCTGTCTGGCGGTCGAGCGGCCAGCTTTGATACACAAGTTCCTTGGATGTGTTAGCTCTAGTCTATGCGTTCGCTCTATGCACTTGCTCATGTTATTGCGCGCGCTGCTGTCTGGCGGTCGAGCGGCCAGCTCTGATACACAAGTTCCTTGGATGTGTTAGCTCTAGTCTATGCGTTCGCTCTATGCACTTGCTCATGTTATTGCGCGCGCTGCTGTCTGTGTCGTGTACACTCAATTCAATAACATTTAGCAAAAGAACTATTTATTACTATGCATTACCAACACATCTGTTTTATCACTGTTTGTATTCATATTTATTATAAATGAAATATTATAATTTATATATTAGATAAAAACACATTTTAAATTTGTCAAAAAAAAAAAGGTACGAGCATGATAACAGAAGTGTAAAACGCCTGCAATGCATGATGTATTTAGGAAACAATCAAGCACGTCATAAATGGGGTGATTTTTCAAAGGTTTGATTCGAAATGTTAAACGCTAATTGACCGTAATTTGGAAATACGTGCTTTAATGTGTAAAAAAGAAGAAACATTAGCTTCATTCTCAATAAATTTAAACATTACACTCGCAGTACGTGAAGTCCTAGAAATGTTTTTTTATCAAATCGCTACCATTTTAATTGGAATTATGCATGTCAGCGTTTACTGTAGCATGTATGTAGTTATTGACAGTAACTTCATTTTTAAACGTTGATTACAAAAGTGCTCACATTACTGTTAACGACATTTAAGCACTTCTGTAATATCTAAAAAAAAAATAACCCCGCGAAATTGCATGTATTTTGAAGTAATTGCAGTGTGACGTTTTTACTATACAACGTTCGCGCAACTGTACTCTCAGAAGCTGAACTTTTCTTGACACATAGAAGACACCCATTTGCATAAAATAATAGCTAAACCAGATTATAATTTCTTTAAAAACATTTTTATGTTTTTCTTGTTACATCTTTTAAAGGTGTACATGCTTTATTTCAGAGCCACAGCGCAGTTTCATAAACAGTGACTAAGTATATAGTTAATGGTGCTCCTCAAGCTAATGTCAACATATACACATTGGTATTAGTCGCGTGAAAGCCATTTAATATACGTATTTGACCCCTCTCTTACAGCTCACACTTACTCTGTGCTATATTTACGTAATGACCTAGCATCCATCCTTAGTAAGCGTAGCAGTCGCTAAGCTATAACACTGAAGTCTTCCAAGTTAGCGCACACGGGTCTTGCTTGTCGGTACAACGTGACCACAGCGCTATTCCTCCACCTCATGCATACAGAACCTTACTACGTCTAGAATATTACTCCAAAGATACGACGTACCACATTCCTGCACAGCCTCTGTCTAATAATAATTCTGTGTGGGAACTATTTCTTACCATGCATTCGCAACACTCCCGTTTCTCTCTTTTTATATTCGTGTTAATCGTGTGTGAAATATTATAATTTGTAGATGTAATATAATCAAAAATTCAATTTAACCAAAAATAAAATACATACGTTTATGTTAACAGAAGTATAAAACGCTTGTGATTGGTACATGACATATTCAGAAAAAAAAATCAAACACATTATACATGGGGTAAAGGTTCGATCCAAAAAAATGTGAAGACACCGTGAATAGACTATACGAACAATGTAAAAAAAAAGGTGTAATTTTACACAAATGTATGCAGCAGCAGACTCTAAACCGAAGTCGGTGTATTTTTACGCCTACATGCTTCAATGTTTTTTACTCCACGTCTAAGTCGATTTGTCCGGAAAATTGGTTAAATAACACGGACACTGCTACCAATTTTACATAAAATGGTGTAAATTTACAATTACTATCTAGCAGAAAAATACTGTAACTTTCGTGTATTTTTTTCTCCGCGGCAAGTAAATTTACACAGTCATCACAACTGTAATTTCACCACAGTTCATGTGTGTTTTTTTGTTATTTACACAAAGGTAAAATCATAGATTTGCTGTAATTGTAAATACACAATTTCTGTACATTTTTCATAATTTTTCCAAGTAATTTTACAGTCAGTATCAGGTCTTTTACGACTGCGTCAACTTAATTCGCATACTGTAAACGTGTAATTTTACGATTTTCACATTACACAGAGTTTAAAAAAATCTCCAAAATTTGGATAACATCTGATACGTAGTTATATGCAAAGTGCAAGCATATCTCACCAGCGGAAGTTGAGTTTCCATTTTGAACACACGAAAGGAGTTCGAAGTACTTCTACTCCCTGCCGCTAGATTGCATGTTTAAGGAACATTAGTGTAAAATTACAAATACTGTACTCGTTATAGCAAATTACACAAGTGTAAAATGACCGACAAATTGCATGCGTAACTATATACTCACATATACTCCGGAATGTAACACAAGTTTACACATACATGGATAGTCATTGAAAAATTACGGAAAATGTAAAACTACACTGACATTGAGTGTTCATAATACCACAGCGCAGTAAATATACACATATAATATTATTTATAAGATTGTAGCACAAGAGTTGGCGTGTTTTATACATGTTTCAAATACATGCTTCAAAATGTGTAAATTAGGACCAAATTATGCTTATTTAGCCATATATTCATGTATTTTTCACCAAAGACTTGCAGTACTCTCTGGATTATTAAATAAATATTAGTTAAAATTACAAATTAATGTAATATTACAAACTTTTACAAATAACACATAAACATTTTAAAATTAACAAAATTTTGTATATGGAAATTTACTCAGACACAGCCTACTTTCCGAAGGAAAGAAAGGTTTATGAGATCACTTTCCTGTCTGTGTGAATGTGCATGTGTGTGTACCAGCCTAACAACTTTTGAACACGAGAACAGAATTTCACCAATCTCGATACACATATAGAACATAGTAAAGACATAGAGACTTTTATATTTTTCGAGGTCTCCGGGTGCTCTTTTTCAAAATGACGGCCATTTTAAAATTTAGGGTGCAATGCCATATCTCGGGAACCATTTAACCGATTTAAACTAAATGTTGTATTTGGCAGTGCATCATACAAGCGTTTAATATAAAAACGGATATTGTTTTTAGCCAGCTATTTTGGAAGATAGCACCAAATGAAAAAAATTAAGCTTTTATTTTATATTTCGAAAACTACTGAACTAGTTTTGGCCAGATTTGACAAGTAAGTAATACTACGGTAGTCCATAAAAACATACGCAGTTGAAATTGATGAGTCACATATTTAAAAATGGCGGCTATACAAATATTTTAGTTTTTAGTATATCTACCATACCGTTCCGCCAATTTCGATCAACTATTTGATGCTGAAAGTATAATTTATACCAACACAGTCACTTTTGTCCGCCATTTTGCAAGAAAGCGCCACACGAAGAAATTTAATTTTTGTCATATCTCTGAAAACAATTAACCAATTCTTACCAAATTTGGCGAAGAAGCGAAGGCCATATTAATTTATATGATTTAAATGGGCCAAGGCACTTATTTTCAGAATTGGTGATATACATATAAACATTTTAGCTTAGTACGTTATATCTACGAAACTATGTGACCGACTAGAACATAAGTTTGTATACTGGCTGTACTTATGGAACCATCAAATGAGCTAATATATAAACTCTTTTCTCCACAACTTTGGAGGATAGCACCACGCGCAAAATTAAGCACGTATGTCAGGAAAAATTGTATAATTCCCATCAAATGTATGCCACAAGGTATAATTTCCTTTTCCATATAAATGTAGGTATATGGCTTAAGGGGGTAGTTATATCTCCTCAAAATTCTTCGTATGCCGCATGTCCCCCGAACGTCATATCCTGATAGTATCTATGACAATCTTCGAATGTGCTAATACATACATTTTTGTCCTCCGCTTATGAAGATCATCACGCGAAAAAAAGAAATGAAAGTTTTGTGCAATATCTTAAATATCAATCAACCTATTCCCACCAAGTTTTACACGCAAGTATTTCTACGGTAAGCATGTAAAGTTAAATGGTTTTATTAAACTAATATAAGTAATTTAGTTTAGTATGTCATATATACTAAATAATTCCACACTATTTAACCAAATTTCGCACACTAACAATATCCATTGGAAGCATCCTGCCGGCTTTTTTTTGTAAAATAGTGAGAGGCGAGGAAATGAAACATTTAGATATATATCCGGAACCATTGAACCAATTTCCACCAACTTTCGCACACCGGTAGTGACACAGAAGGCCATGCAAACATACACGATCCCAGTGGGTTAGACAAGCAATTTTGTATCATAGTATCAAATAAGAAAATAAAGTTTTCTGCCATACCTCGGGAACAAATAAACCGTTTCCACAATAATTCTTAACATAAGTAGTGGGACCGCGGTGGCTGAGCGGTTAGACTTCTCGCCTCTCACCAAGGCGAACCGGGTTCAATCCCCAGCCGAGTCACTTCCGGATTTTCTCAAGTGGGAATCGTGCCAGACGATGCCGCTGGTCCGCGGGTTTTCTCTCGGGGATCTCCCGTTTCCCCCGCCCTTGCATTCCGCCGCTTCTTCGTTCTCACCTCATTTCACCCTCGTCGGCTTTCAAGACCTCGATGTTAAGAGCAGCTCAATCTGTCAACTCAACTCTGAACTCAATTCACATAAGCAGTGCTACAATAGACCTTGTAAACTTACGTGTTTAAAGTAGCTCAGGCACTTATTTTCAAAATGACGTTCCTGTAAACATTTCAGGTTGGTATACCCTGTCATTAAAAACATTACACTGGCTACATGTCCCGGATCCTACTTCGTAACGCCAGCTAATGGTATGATGTTTTCTGGGTTCGAGTCCCCGGGAAAGGCACGCGTGCATTTGTAGGTGTTTCGCCCAGTTTTGCCAACTCATATTTACTGAAAATCACTAAGCACACTGCAAAATTCACCAGATTACTATGTAATCAATAGAAAAAAAAATTTATTTGTGTCACTAGTGGAAACTTAAAAAGTCGCTAACTCTCTATTTAATCAATAAAACCGTTATAATATAAATCTCTAAAATATATTTAAAAATCGTTACTTCTCGTAAGATTACTTCTACTACAGGTTTGGAAAATCAATGTGAAAATTCTAGCAACGGGAAAATGTTTGTCTCTAGGCACGCTAGTGTTGGCAATGTACCAGGTTTTCTGAATTTCCTACGTTTAAAAACTGGAAATTTGCCATAATATTGATCATATATTGTATAACTTCATAACTGAGTAAAATCATTCTCTTTTATCATTCACGTAGCTTAAAATTTTAATTAAAATGTATTTTTTGGAACACCGCGCACCTTAAGGTGGAACATTTTCCTATGCTAACCGCTCCCATAAGAAATCTCGTTTTGTTCCCAACCAGAGTAGAATACACCTTACTTGTAGCGACAAAGTCGCTGGCAACAGTGCTAGCAGTAAACTGCTTTTTACAATAGTGCTACAAAGTGACTAGCCAATCAGAGGCGAGCCAGCAGACGATGGCAATGCGACAGTGTGAGAGAGAACGTGTTCTAACGCACCTGCGACAAGGAAGAATACAAGTAGCGTATATTCGTAAACAAAAACGTAGGTGGGCTTGTGGTGAGTATTTGAATATGTATCATCGTATTGCATGCTATTTAATCCGACATACGAGCCTTCTTACTTAAATACCAGTAGCCCATACTATAAGTTGGAAACATTTAGAGATGTACATACAATCGATGTTAGTTATTTTCTTACAGTTGTCCATTTTTGTGAAGAAAATTAAACAGACGCTCTTTTTCTTTTATTTAGATCCATATGTGTTGTAACAAAACCTCTCTAAACCTCTCTAAACCTCTCTAAACCTCTCTAACAACACAATTGAAATAAATAAACGAAACTTAAAAAGCTTCCCTAATTACACCGGGTTTCGTTGATTTTAGTTTCCACTTGCGACGATAGATGGCAGTAAACGCATATAAACGCGACGACAACGTCGATCTATCGTAAAATGCACGGACGACAGTAGTGTGCGGTGTCGCCTCACTGACAAACTGTCGCACGATTGCAGGTGTAACCGCGACGTGCTATGGGAGGGAGGCAGTGNGACAGTGCGACGCGAGACAAGACAAGCGCAGCAGGTGTGCACCATGTGCTAGGGGTGGGGGAGGGGGCGGTCGCCATCTTGTGCCCGCGCACCTACCTGCCACGTGCGGCCGGAGTCACAGCGGACGGGCTCCGAACCACGTGCTCGAGTAGGCTCATTCCGGAGGTTGCCGGGAATTCTTAGGTCGCAGTGGTGACCGTAATGCAGCGCGAAAATCTTCGCAAGAACCACACAAAGCCGTGGCCGTTTTATAAATCACAAAAACGCCTTGCTTTTTGTGTGTTGTTCAGTTATTGCACTCCTTATCTCACTTTAATATGTATATATATATATATATATATATATATATTGTGGCCGCCACAAAGTATTTTTTTCCAGTGATGGTCTCGTCAGTTGTGATTGGTTAGTCGAGGAACTCGTAGTAGCAAGGCGTGTTAAGTTGTACGGCTTTGCGACTTACGTTACGATGTACGACTTCTTCTGCGACTGCCAGTGTAGAGCTGGCTTCAGTGACGTTACGCCATGCTCCAGAGCTCAGTTGGTCAGCTCTCCGGAGACAGTTCAGTTGGGCTGTCGCACCTCGCTGAGCTTCTCCTCTGGCTCTCGACAAACAGCCACTAGAGCGGCACCTGCCTACCTGGAGAGCTACCACGTGTGTTTGAGACGGCGATCTAATGAAAGCCAACACGCGTGTCAAGTGCACCCGCAATTCCGACACGTTGTGTAGTTGTAAGTGGCGGCAGCGCGAAGGTTCTGCACATTCAGTTTGCATATTTCAACACGTAGCGGTACGGAAATGCATATTCCAGCTGTGCTCAAGAACTCCAAAATAATGTTTGCAGCTCTTGAAATTTTACTCGCGAGTAGTCTGAAGTGTTAGTTCTTTTCGCGAGGAAAAATAATTGCTAATTCGACCTCAAACACTCTGCAGCTTCGGCAATCTGCCAAGTCTTGTTTTTATGCCCCTCCTAGAGCCATGTTTGTACTAACAAGAGTAAGTGTTAGAAAAAAATCGAGACACAAAACGTGACAAATCCAAGATGGCTTCCGCCCTTTTCACCTAAACTGACCTGCCTCGGGTGGATGTGCTCGTGTGAATGAGGAACGATGAGGTCGAATTTAACGTGTGTATCGAATACCTTCTCGCCGTCAATAAGTCACACGCTATTCCAGTGAAGCTGCGAAGATGAATAATACGTACTGCAATGTCATGCCCATGCGCGATTTACAACCGTTAAACGGATAACGATAGACGGGCGCGCCATAAGTGGTAATAAGAAACCTGCTCCGTGTGTTTTGTGCAAGGAAACTTAATTTAAAACAGCTGGTTCTGGCGTTAGCGAGTTTATCTTCCAACATTTATATTCCTCGACGATAAACATTGCACCGTAATACGAAGATGGCACGCGTCTCTCTTCTCTCGCGTTCATCCACTCAGGTACCGAGGGCTGTCGATGGCCGCATAAAGCCCTGTAGATATTTCCAATAAATAATGAAATAATACTCTACCACTGTGAGGACATCTGAAGTTTCTTTCGAAGCTGTACGTGGACTGTGCGTGGCGGGTATAAAGAACGCAAGTGTATTTGATGCACGTGGAAATGTCGACCTTATCTGACGTTGGCGGTCACGAAGGCTTCTCCCTACCGAGGCAGGGACCCTTGATGTGTTTTGTATTTCATTGCCGGTGGTTGGCAACACAAGCCAGATGGCCGTGATTACACCGCCTTCTAGACTGGTTCTTGTTCAGCCCGGGCCTGCGTCTCTCTCGGCCAGGTCGTTTTAATAATACAACTATTAAAACTGTACAACGCAGTTTAAGGTTGCGTATCGCTGGCTATGCTTGTCGCCTACATCAACCTAGCGCACTTTACTGAAATGTAATAACTGAAGTCTAGACATAAGTGCGCTAATTTTCCCGTTTCGGGTACGCAGAGTCCAATGGGCCAACGATCGTTGACCCATTGAACGCTTTGAACTCGCGTCACTAGTTCGCCGCGGTGAGGTTACTGCTACTGCAGGTTGGGAAGATCAGTGTTAATAGTTTGGCAACGGGAAAATTTTCGCCACCGGGTGAGCGCTAGTGTCGGCAAGGAACTAGATTTTCTCTATTTTCTACGTTTAAAAAAAGTTAATTGAAATAATCATAGATAAAATATAAAGTAACTTTGTAACTAAGTAAAATCTTTCTTATTTATTATTCACGTTGCCAAAAATCTTAATAAAATTTTACCTTTGTTCCCAACTTGAGTGGAATAAACCTTGACCTCGGCGAAACACAATAATATAATATATATTGTATATATTATAAATAATATTGCGACGTAATAACCAGTATCGTTATTCAGGTTTGATTGGTATAAGTTATGCCATTTAAAATAGTTTATTGCAAATTTTATAATTTAAAATAGAATTAAAAAAAAATGTGTTTTAGAAATGCCACGAAAGGAATATACATGCGTGATTTGTACATAAATGCGCAAAAAAGGCATTTAACGTATTCTAGTTGGATTTAAAATCAAAGGCGGAAAAATAATAAAAATCAATGATATGACACGAACAACGTTTTTACAATGCTTGGTGTATAATAACTGAACAAGTGTAGAGGATTACTGAGTGGGTATTTCCAACGCTGTAGGGTTGCAGTTGTAAGTGTGGAGCGAGAAAGTGATGTGCCTGCGCAGAGACTGACTCCAACTGAAATGTTTGAAATAGTACTTATTAGGATTGCTAGTTCGTATAATTCCCAATCGGCCACAACCTAAACGAACGCACTCTCTCATTCAAAGCATGTGCCATGACCTTGAGGTGGAGGTGTCGAGAAGTCCGCAGAACAGTTATTCAACGACAATGCGCGTGCTAATTGGTCGTAGGCTCATGGAATCCTGCGAGAAGTGATTATATATTTCGGGTTGCTCGCGTTTCTGGAAAATAACTGCCAACTCGTCATTCATAGTTCTGAGCTGCAGTTGGTCTTTATGTTACACAAGATATTTTATTGAACACGTCCACAAAAAGTTTTAATGTTTTTTTTATTTCCGAAAGTTACTCTTTTTTGTTTATTTCTGGGTTGTGATTTAGACAGGTAACATAGGCGTGCGTAGCGCACGGCCGAGTCACGTAGAACGACATGGGGGGGATAATGAGGGGAGGGAGTGTAGGGGTGGCATTCTCCAGTGCGCTTTGTTGCAGAACGGCAACTGTGACAGAACTGAACGACACGTCGTTATGCATTTCTCCAGACAGAGAGAAAGGTTCGCAACGGATTATCGAATCTACGCAGGAACTACTTATAAAAGAAAGTACATATTTGTATAAGCTTAGAGATAGGTAAACACTCACTGACACTAAGCCAGACGCAAAGTTTGCCTGTATTCACCGCTGTAGAAACTCCAGGAATGCCGGCCGCTGGAACCCCACTTGCGTCCCTCTCGCTCCTAAACAGACACGCCTACGTACAACGTTTGTTATTGGCTGGCTGCCAGATGATGTAATTGACAGTTTACTGCGTCCCAATTATACTATATTTACATATATTACACGGAATTTACAAACCACCATGTTAGTAAATGCTGTACGGCATATTTTTGTAGCTTTACGATTTTATCGATCGTAGGCAATTATTGTTATGACCGTTAGATACACAAGAAAAAAATTGAAATATGGTAATGAATGTTGCTTATAAAAGAGAAAATACATTTTTTAAAACTGTCACGTTGAACCCTACATTCGAGCGTAGGGCATACAATGTCAAAATGTTATTTCTGCCGTAAAGGCGATTACTAAACTGATCAAAATGCCGTAGCAGAGGAAACATCTCCATTCAAGGTCACGCACTTGATATCGGCGTGGACTGGCTATCCTGGGCACGGCCTGTCAGTGTTACCATTCTTGGGCTGAGATCCTACATCACGTACTTACGCCCCCAACAGGGCCAATGAAACTATCGGGCCGAGATCTGTAATCCTGGCTATATTAATTCACAAATGCCTAATAACGTTTTTTTGTGGGCGACTAGTTTGTAAATTGCGCCACTGTTTCAGACTGAGAGTTGTTCATATTACTACAGCCGAGCCCGAAGCTTTTAAGTGATAACCAAATAAGTTTTGCGTCGACAAGTTTGTTGGCAACACTGAAGACGTCAATTAAAATGGCGTTAGGAAAGGTTATAGAATGGATTATCCGTTCAATCCCGAATTATTTTAAGAGCGCAAGTGGAATAATTAAATTTTTTTGATGGGAGCTGTACATGTACCGAGCTTGCTTCTCGTGACCAATCAACAACGTGCGCTTTGACGTCAGTATTAGGCCCAACCATTCACAAAGCAGGGATGCAGAAACTTCAACAAATCGGATTACTCCCAAGGAAGACGTGCAAAAAACACAGGATACCGTTTGTTGTGTACATATGTGACCATAACTATCCTTCACGTGCAACACGTCCTCGATCACCGACACGAGCACCGAGTGGGTTAAGTAAAGATGGCGAACTCAGCGACAGGCAGTGTTAGGCATTTCTGTAGATTTAAGGAAACTTTTACGGACATGTAGAGTTAATCTACGAAAAGGCACTCCGTAATGACGAATAACGGAAATGAGCTCCGTAAATATAAAATATGGAAGTTCTTCGTATTCTTATGGCTTCGATTTTGAGACACGAACAATGACGTTGATACCTGAAGCGTATAAAATCCCATCTTCACAAACTAATTAGTGTAAAATGGTTGTAGGTGAGTGACGAACCACTCATGGAGTAGCAATTCGTTTATTCGTGTTCAAATTCAGTAACAGGACACAATTTCCAGTATACGCAGTAAAACACGCACATAACGAAAATAAAAAAGTTTTTTTTTTTCGTAACCTTGTTTTATGAACCGCAAATATTACAAGCGCTCTAACACGACTTGAAACTAAGACGGGCGCGTTTGTCACTTTCATGTAAAATCCGTATTTGCGAAATACTTCAAGTAAAGGCGAGTGGTTCGAGTTATTGAGTATTGATTTTTCGATTCGTGTTCAAATCCCACTACAAGACAATATATTTAAACTGTTTCTAGTTTCACTGTTATACACAGTGAAATAAATTACGTAAATAACATCGCTAGAAACTAAGAGGTACATGCATCGTTCAATATGAATTCCGTATTTACAACAATACGTTCTGTAATAACGTGGTAGATGAGGGGGGTTACGTGTTGTGTAGCTAAATAATTCTCCGAGTTCAAGCCCCACTGGACAACATTTTGTTATTTTTTCAATAGTCTTTTTTATACACAATGCATCACCCACATAACGAAAGTAAAACTTTTTTTTGGTTACTCCTTTTTATAAAGAGCAGACAAAAAAAGTAAACTTGCAAGAATGTGGACACGTTCCGTGAATTCACGGAGATTTATGTGAAATTTACGGAGAGAACGTTATTGAAAAAAAAAAACGAAAAGACCGTAATTTAACGCAGATGTGTGGATAATTTGTAACCGGTGTTTGCAGTAATTTTACGGTCATATTTTCTAACAGTGTGCAATTGGATATCACATCGCGAGTGATGTGCTGTGGTGCGCCCCGGGCCAGACGTGATGCGGCAGAAACGATGATAGAGTCATGCCGGACCCATTCACGGATAGAAGGAGGCGTCTCATTGTGGCAACTGCCAGTAAGTGAAATGGCTATTGGGCGCGTGCAAAAGGACCGTGACGTCAGCTGGCGGGCCACTGAACTCTGGTGGAGTCAAGTGGAGAGACTAAGGCGGCTCTTAACACCGTAGTCTTGAGAGCCTTTGAGGTGAGCATGGAGCAGCGCCGGAATACCAGACCGGGGGGAACGGGAGAACCCCGAGAAAACCCGCCGACCAGCGGCATCGTCCGGCTCGAACCGCACGTGCGAAAATCCAGGAGCTTGTTGGGAGGCGAGTAGTCTGACCACTACACCACTGCGGCCCCCTGAACTCACTAGTTCACCCAGCCAGTACTACTGGCTGGCTGTACCCACACGCGAATGGAGCTCCCTTCGTTAGTATCTGCTTTCCTCCATGTTCACAGTTAAAATCATGAATACGTATTTGTTTTAATAGCTTCTACTGGATATAGACATCTAAGTTACGCGAACTAAAAACCTGAAGTTACAGATAGGAATTATCCGATGCAAATTTAATCCCCAAGCAGTATTTTTTTGTTTAGTCTTTCATGTAAACACACCGGCGCACGAATCATTTACGGTCCAGGACTGTTAACATTGGCCACTGAGTTCCGGAGTCCGACTTGGTCCTAGTAAAGTTGGCAACAATGTAGAAAAAGTAGTTACAGAGTAGACAAGTACACACAGATGGAATAGCATGACGTTTCCTTTTATGTGGACGTACCCGACCTCTGATTGGCTGCGCGAGGCCGTGGGAACGGGTCTTGTGTCTAACTGACTACTGCGTGCTGAGAAAGGTTCCCCATTGGCTGTGCCGCCGGCCGGCGAGTGTGTTACCTGGCGCTGATTGGCAAACGGGGTTCAAGAATGTTGCTGCTGATCAGCGACGCTATTTTGCTGGCGTGTTCGGCTTGAGTTCGCGGTATAAGCGGCTAGTTCACATCTGTATTCCTAAGTATGTACTCTGTGCCCTCGAGTATAGTTCCAGCTACGATAAATTGCAATTCTTTCTCTACCCGTAAACAAACTCGTACAGATATAACTGCAGTCTGTTTCTAATTTTTAGAACGATCGTACCAGAAGATAACATCACATAAAAAAACTTTTCTCGGAAAAAGAAACTGATATTTTTTATAATAAGTAGGGCCAGTGACTTTTCACGTACAAATAGAAGCACGCAGTAGACTTGAATACTATATATACATCTCAGCTGTTGTTATACCACCATGGGCTGCTGGTGCCGTGTCCGTCTTTGACCAAGCCACTCAGGACTAAGTAACTCCGACACTGAACCTTCGTGATTCGTGCGCAAACGGTTAACACGAGCCAGAATTTTTTTTACTCAATCAAAGAAGCTGGACGACCCTACAGTGCTTTGGACTGTATCTTGTCTCGAAATCTTTTCGCGGAATATCACTGCCCTAATAATAAGTGAGGTAAACACGATGGACTTAATTCGCTGTCACTAAGAAGGGACACGATCAAGTCAGCACTACACTGCCTGACAGCTGGCGAGTAAGGAAAGTTGTAAGGATGACTGCAGTAAGCCTCTCTGATGTATTGTAGGCCAATAGGACGGTACTACCGTCCAGGAGACGTACCACTGACCGGAGAGCTCATGAACTCGTGCGAAGCGCGCAGGAGCTATTGTTTCTGTTCCAGTACTGAAAGGAGGAACTTTCAAAATCACGACACCGTCATTTATGAATACGTGCTTTGATATCTAAGAATAATTCATTTGGAAAGATTTAATGCAGGTGCTGGGAGAAATATTATTACGTTACCTGAGTTTAACAGAGTTGCGCGGAGTTTCTCCGTAACATAAAGACGCGGGAACACACTGGTTACGTAATATTACCTCGCCGTTAGTTGATGTTCACTGCAACCTAACAACACGTCGGCTGCTCTCAAAGCGTAGATTACTCATCACATGAACACAATGGACTGTGCACTACGATACGTAGAGAGAAAACGTTTCATTGGGACGTTGACAAATGGCCGTCGTATTGGCTGAGAGCCGACCAGTAATGAGCGCTGCTCAGTTGAGTGTAGGGTAGGGTGTGTTGCGACTTAACAGCACAGCACTGTGGGAATACAACGTCCTACAAACCTGACGATCACGCTGTGGCGTGTGCGAGGGACTGGCTTGTAGCTCGTCTTCCGTACATGTCACTCTTCTATCACGTGATTTGGATAGCGTATCAACGCCGAATACATGGACAGGACAGAAAAACCGGCGTTCCACATGTTTAGCGTGCGTGGGCGATACTGCAGAGAGTGGAAGTATGCGGCATACATGCAGGGCATGTTGACGCCATAGGGTAAAATAACGGTTAGATGAGGTTTGTGNGTGGAATATAAAAGTACAGTTATCGGCCATTTAGTTTTGAAATTGTTTTTTTTTTAATTATATAAAAGTGTAAAATAGTGAAACTTGCAATTGCATGTGAATGAAATAGGTAACAATTAATATAACTGTGCAGTCCGAAATAACCTAACTTAATTTACAGACCACGCAGCCCTGCAAACGCCAAGCACATTACGTTAAAACAGCGACTCATACAAACAAATCAATAGCGGGATGTACAGTAGAAAAAAACACACACACACACACACACATTGAGTTTTGTAGTGTTCATAAAATACACATAATCATACGTAACATATTAGTTCCATAATTGTAGAAGTTATATGTTAGTCTTTTTCTAAAAGAAAAGATAACATTAAATACTGCACGAAATACAGAAAAAGATGACTGCAGGCTGTCGCGCGGGCCATGTCGTGGTAGTAGAGAGAAAGAGAGGGGGCAGGGGCAGGTGGCTAGGCCTTGTGAGTGTGGGAGGTGGTGCAGGGCATGTACTGAGCACGTGGTGTGTGTGGTTCAGTTGGTGCGGGGCATGTGCTAGCGGACACCAGCCATGGCGGAGGTAGCGTCCCAGGACGACGCCCCCTCGGGGCTGCGCGTGATAGCGCCCCAGGACGACGCCCCCTCGGGCCTGCGCGTGATCACGGGCCGGCCACCTCGCAAGATGTCCACCATGGAGGTGGAGAGTCTGCGAGAGCGCATCAGAGCGTCCTTGCTGCGACAGTGCGCCGAGATGCTGGCCGCGGACGGCGCCACCAGACACTCCAAGGACACCTTCCGCCGTGTCTTCCAGGAGAAGGTGAGTCAGTTCTCGTCGCTACCCCCTTCCTGCTTCACTCTTGACTGGGCACTGTTGAAGCCAGTCTTGTGTGTGGCAAACATCCCCTGCCTCCGTCTGCATTACATACTCGCTTTGTAGAATACTCACAGTGACGTTGAACCGTCTGTATTGACCCCGCAGTCGACAAGACATTAAGGCGGTCGCCTACGGCTTGCGACATGTTTCAAAAACTTTTTGGTTTCCGCAAAACTATTAACCCTTTTATGCCCATGGTAGACAATCGTCAAGATGTGGCAGAGGAAGGTTATATTTGACCAGTCCTGTACTCTGCGAGGCTCAGCGCCCAATGACCTTCTCTGTGTGTGACTGACTCCTAAAGCATGATACTACGCTGAGTCGTGACTGGTTCATATCACTGATAAGTAAGCACAGAGACGAAAGCCGATTATCGCTTATGACAACGAAACCAGTTCTTTGCCAGCTCAAGTACAGCACGCTTCAAATATTTATAATTTGCAACACCAGAAATTATACATTAAAATAGGAATGAAAGTGTTAAATGCGTTGTCCTCAATATATTTACATGAGAAAATAAAACATACGCCTATCAAGGAAGGAATATTACTTTCAAGATGTCACACGGGCTATAAATATTATTTTGGAGCTCTCCACTGTCGTTAAAAATTGTTTTCTTTAGGCTGCTGTAGCTTGAAACATACCTACTACCTGGACATAAGCGAAACTACAATTGAAGCCATTATCGCACCTTCCTACACACTTTCCACTAGGACTCCTTACCTTTTTAATTTTTTTTTTTCATTTAAATGAAAAAAGGCAAGGCCTATATTGCAATCCTTAGGTACATGCAACGACGGAAACACTGCACGCTAGTTCGGAGACTGTACACCGTTAAAATTGCCAGCACACCCACGGAAATTACCACAGCAATATACAGTTAAAATATGGGAACGTGCTCTGTAATGACGTAAAACGAAACTGATGTCCGTACGTACAAAATACACAATCTCTCCGTACTTCCAACCTGGCGCTAGTACATGTGTCATTAGTTTACAGTTCTATACGTGTGTCCCCTTTTCATTTGTATACACGAGTTCATATTTTTGTGCATAACCATTTTATTTAATAGAGAATATTTATTATAAAACAAGAGTGTGTTTTTATTGCACTAATATATTATTCACTCTCTCTTAGAAGGTATTTATAAGGTGGACAAATTTCGCCCGTTTTACTGAAATACTTACGGTTTCTGAGATTATTAAAGTTTTATGATTTTATGCTTAACTCTTTTTTTCGATATGGTACAGGCACAACCACTCTTTAAGCATTTTATTAATGATAATTCGGCAACACATCACATCTTGCTTTTCTGTACACTCCTGTTGCTGCTTTAACAGGCTTATCTTGAGTTGACATTTCAAGGTTAAAACTGAGTGTAGTGTTATACAAGTTGGTCTTGAAATGTCAAGTGCCAATTGGTCTTGAAATGTCACTATAATAAGTGTCAACTCGTCAAGATAGGACCGCGAAAGCAGCAACATAAGTGTGCAGAGAAGTAATAATGTATAAGTGTGTGGCCGAATTATCATTAATAAAATGCTTAAATAGTGATTGTCCTGTACCACACCGAAAAAGTGATTTAAACATAAAATTTGAAATATCTCAGAAACCATGCGTTTTAGAATAACATAGTTTAAATTTGTTCTCCTCAGCATCCATATGAGGGCGTGAAGATTTTATAAGTACAATAAAAACGTTAACTTGTAGGCCATTTTGTTTTTAAAAAAATTATTATTTCTTAAATAAAACGTTATTGCACGTCGTGCATATTCATTAAATGGGAATAAACTCATAAAATTACAAAAGAATGTTATGCTGTTTGTGTTTTGAGTTATTACATTAAAAATTGCATAACCTTACTTTCATATTGCGTTGGTATGTGATAGCACAGTACTAAAGTTGCAGACTATGCATTTTTTGACTCGTGTTCAAATCAAGCTCCAAGATATATATATATTTTTTTTTTTCATTTCTTCTTTATACACTGGTGAACACCCGCATAACGACGATGAAATTTTTTTTTGTAATCTTTCTTTATAAATGGGGAGGGGGGGGGGACAAAATTTTTGTATGTAATTTACGGACAGGGTCTGTGAATTCATTGGAAATTTGTAACAATTACGGGAAGAATATTATTTTAAAAAAATAAGTGTCCGTAGTTTTATTGAGGTTTTCGAATAGTATTTTACCAATACACCATCCGTAATTACACGGATTTTTTTTAACAGTGTAGAGGCGATGATACACTTGATGTGAGCGGCAGTGTCGCCCTTATCGGTCCCGCTCTTCTCTGTCACAAAAACAAAAATTACTTCAAGTAGGCGACCGCCTTAAACTCTACCTACACATATACCAGTAACGTTGGTAACGACTAACGAAATGTAGTGCAATGTCTCAACTCCTAATTCAATTGCAACTGAACTCAATTTATTTTTATTTTATACACAATGCACTGTAATTAAAAGTGTATGTGGTATGACTTGGTTTTGTCGTAGCAATGCTGTCTTTTACACCTGGTGGAACGATACACAGATGGTTGAAATAAGGAGCCTAAGCAAGACTTTCAAAAGTGCCCAGCTAACAGCGAGCCATTCTTGTACCTAGTGCAGAGCATGTGTGTGTATTATCCTGTGCTGCAATGCAAGTACATACTCTCTAGTGCAGCTCACTCCTGTTGCCTGCTTTCGAAATTTGTGTTTGTATGACTTCATCTCCTCAATAAATGTTAAGTTTTCCATCCAAGCATTGTATATATGTTTTGCAGTGAACTGAACACTTATGAACCCTAACCTCTGGGGAAAATGTACTCTTTTGTCCGTAACTGTCATTTTTAATTTGGTGGTCTCAGTATTAAGACCTTGTCACACTGTCAAATTTTTGCCTTCAAATATATTGGACAATAAAATTTGAAAACGAAATATGGCCATAAAATTTTTCCTTCTAACAAATTTTATGAAATAATCTTGAATGTGTTTGAAAGTGTGTCACACTGTCAGATTTTTTTTACTGGCAGGATCTAATATGAATTTTTATTAAACATTATTTTCAAAGTGAGATACTGCCGCTGTGTTTCCAAGCAATTAATAGCAGGAAGAAATGTACCGAATGTTGTGATTTATGTTCATTTCCTTACTAAATTCTGATTTTGTTTATCAGAGATGTTTCCTACACAATGAAATTTAATGCCTCCGAGTTCGTAAAATTATGTCTAATATTCACTTAAAATAGCATTCCTGCTCAGACAGCTTCTATATAAATTAATTATCTCCATAACCGACTTCTACCAGCAATTGTTCGTTATTTTAAAGTTCCTTGACGTCCATTTTTATCGTGAACGATTCTGATTGGCTGAGACCGTCAAACATCAAATAAATTTTACAACCGGTCCAATCTTCAAATGTTTTATGGAAACTGAAGCCATCCAACTTTCTCAGACAAAATGGCGGCGTTTATGACGTTTTGATGACGTCACAACTGTCCAACTTTATTGGACAGAACTTACTGGAACCTATTTACATTAATAACAAGTGAAGGTTGTCACTTGACTCATTCAGGGCTACCAATCGAGAGGCCTGCGAAGGAATGAACACTTCGTAGAAAGAAGAACGCAAGGAGTGTGTTTCATAACTGTTCATTCAATCATGAAACAGCCACATTTGCTGGAAATACTGTAATATTTCCTTGGATTATCTCCTGTGTTGCTGGTTGGCCTGGAACAT
>NQII01002042.1:334644-347778 GCA_002778355.1 Clitarchus hookeri
AAATTAGATAATTTAATAAATATTAATAAAATGGAAATACAAACAATTACAGCTTTGCGATCAATAATAAAGTTAATTAAGAAGTACACTTAATTATTGAAAATATAATTGTAAACACGTCACTACTACGATCTGAGCACAAATGAATAAGAGAAAGGTTATTGTGTGAGAGAAAGTGGAGACCGGCTACTCCGTGCTGTGTCACTGGGAGACACCTGGTGGGAATAAATTGTAACCTAGATCGATAAATGATCGATGATAATTTATCAGTTATCGACCTAGGGTAAAATTTATTAAATTACTAATATCGCTATAAAAAAAATAAGGGTTGGTGGTAGAAGGGTGAAAATTTAGGAGGGTATGTATTTTTTGATGCCACATCATAAAAAAATAAAAAATAAAATTTTTGTTCAAACAATAAAAAAAAATTGTTTGGGGGTGGCCACCCTTATTACTAAGGGGTGTAAAAAATAGATATAAATCTATTCTCAGACCTACCGAGTATACATAAAAAAATTCATAAAAATCGGTCCAGCCGTTTCGGAGGAGTTCAGTGACTAACACTGTGACGGGAGAATTTTATATATTAGATATATATATATATACTCTTCTACAAATCTCTACACACATCTCAAAAAAAAAAAAAAAAAAAAAAACCCCTTCTGTCTGGTACACTGATAGGAACATACTCGTCACGAAAAAAATAATGCGAAAACATACATATGGCCGGCCCATGGTCTTCAAGTGCTTCCTAAGCGCAATACATGTCATTGAAGATGTAGCATAAAGACGAGGTTACTGGACATTTGAACTTCTGGATGATGCGTGAGTTCAGAAATATTTGCAACCAGTATAATGTCTGTCTCTGTGACCAAATTATTTCGTTTAAAAAATAGGAGCTGCTGCTTCGATTTTGCTTAAAATTTCGAAATGATGAATTTTTTATTGATTTTCCGATTACGGATTATTAAGAAACACGTTCAAAGCAACAAGAAAGTTGTGCGTGCGTGCGCGTGCAAAATTCCCTTAAACTCAGTCGCTTGCAGGGAATTAATGCATACATTTCGAAACACACGCAATCAATTTTTATGCATGAATTCCTCGAAAACGGGCTTGCTAAGGAGAATCACGCAAGACATTTTTCTGTTAATTTGAACGTGTTAATTAATAATTTGTCATTATAAAATTATTTACCTTCCCCATTACGACGTTTACGGAAAATCAGGTTCGCAGCTCCTATTTTTCCCACGAAATAATTTGCTGACAAAAGCAGAATTCACATTGGACGCATTATCCAGGAGTTTATTGTTCCGTCGTAAATAATTTTTGTTAAAGGTCCGGTAACTTGGCATTTGTGTCTTCGCTTTGAAGGGCCTGCAACGCCCTTAGAAAGTATCTGAGACCGACATTCCTACATGTTTTTGCGTTACATTTTCATGACGAATGAGCAGGCGGGGTTTGTCAACGCCACTACAAAATGCCTTTTATATTGGTGGATAAACAACATTAGTTGTGCGGCTGGGATCTGCGCGAGATCATCGCCAACAAGCGCAGCAGCACATCTTCAGACAGTGCGATACTCGAAGGCCAAGTGCTGTCTCGAGTGCCGCGTCATTACAGACCACCGAGGGAGGCTCTCGCCTTGCATTATCCTCCTCGACTGCTGTTCCCAAGCTCTCTGGTCGTGTTGCCAAGGCGGTGGCTTTTACCCAAGTGGTTCCCCCGCTCGTTACAAGCAAGTGATGGCACGTACTTTATGCTAACCTTACCCGTTAGGTTTGCCTCGGCGCATCAAAGGAGATAAGTATCTTCATCTTGACACGCCTCAGCTACTGCCCTCAGCACGTAATGTATACTTGCGAACCACGACGTGAAACTGAGTGTTCCTCGTTGGAACGCCGCACTTGCTGTTGCCTTGTGCGCTTACAAACAATGTTTTTGGCAAGCCCCTAAATCGCAATGTAAGTTTCTAACCTACTCATAGCGTGTAAATAATACTACACATCAGATTGCGAATATAGGAATGTAGACCGTGGTTACTATACAAAGCTGAGAACTTACCTACACGTTAGACTCTTTACTGAGCAAATGTAGGAACATTACCATGGATGCACGGGGGAGGGGGGGATACCATGCACGCTTTCTCGCTATACGTAAGCAGTGACGTGGTAAATTTGCTAATAATTTCTAAGAGTGTGCTAGTACTTGGTGTTATGCGTCGTTCACTGTATACCCTAGGAAGTTATTCGCATATTTACCATACAGAAAGTTAGACGTGCGAATGGTAAATTATTTTTCCAATCATCCGTGGTAACGCTCCTAATTTGCTCACCACAGCGTAACTTGCATCGGTAAGTTCCCATCGTTGTATATGCAGTAACGACGTGCAGTATTCTCGCACTGAAAAAAAAAAAACTTTGTGGCGCCCATAAAACATTTTGTTTCTATTCACGCTGCCAATTTATTTTGAGGCGAACACGAAAAGTTTAGTGTCGAAAACTAAAAATATTTGAGTTCACCACAAATTAATTTGTCGGGGTGAATACCAGCAAAACATTTTGTGGCCGCCACAAAGTTTTTTTTTTCAGTGTATTGTTACATGTCGCTGGTCCACGCCGCTGACCTTGGCCCACCCCACGCGAGCGGGCGGAAGAGAAGGACAGAGCAGTGACATGAGAGCGGGGCGGCAAGCCATTAAGGGATGTTTGGATGACAGGCGAGCGATAATCCTAACAGCGTTTTGAGTTACGAAGGCATTTCACCGCTCCTGACCTTCCGCTGATATTTCTGCCTTTATCTGAAGAATGTTCTGGTTTACTGACCTCGTTTCTCTCAGCGTGGCTCGCGGTGTGTTGAACCTTCCAGATGGTCACGGCGACTGATGTATCTGTGCGATGGGCCTGGGCGATTGTGCAACGAAGATCAACGAAAAGCGCCGGAAGTGGCCAGTGGGAGGAACATCTGCGACTGCGAGCACTGGTACAGTGAAGGGTGCGACTGGCAGGCTGGACTGTTGGACTGGATGCGTGAGTGAGAGACATTACAGATGAAGGCAGCAGACAGACTGAACATGTGTTAATGATGAGTGTGAGTTAACTGACTGTAGACAAGAGTTGAAATATACATTAAATAAAGAGAGTAACAGTGGAAATATATAATTTAATGCTGTTAATAATAGCTGTGTAAATAAATTAAAAATCAAATCTATTTCTTTATATTTATTAATACCTCCATCCCTCACGAACTCAGATACGCCCCTCAGGCACCTTGTAACATTGTATTTACATTCTGATATGAGGTGTTATTTCCATACTATATATAGTTAATAAGTTATTATCAGTGCAGTTTTTCATAGTGTAGGAGCTGTAATTGTGGCTCTGTTCGCGCTCTCTCTTTCAACCATGTCTCTGTAGCTTCAAGACACAGTGAACACGTTGATTACTTTGTTTAAGGGGAATCACTACCCACAATATTGGATTTATACATCCCTCCCCCACCACCCAAGTTTGATTTAAGAATATTTAATCATATTGTTCTTATGACATAGCAGGAATAATATCTTCTGAAGCTTTATTAAACTGTTACAGCTTCACTGCCTTTATTAATGTGTGACTAGTAACTGCCGGCAAGAAATAAGTAATTTTTTGCAGATGTTCACGGAAGTGGTCAAGCTCAAGCAATAAACGTTATAGAATATGCACACAACAATGTCCTATGCCTTGTCGACGCCTAAAATAAAATGCAAAAATCTGTGGCGCAGGTTATGGCGAATGTTAAGTAAATCCAAGATGGCGGGTTGTGGTTCCTCTTGAAGAATTGTTTATCGGACCGCAATATAAACACAAACTTGACATTTGGTCAGTAGTTGCTATCGTACAGTTTCTCGATACACTTTTTCATGTTAGGAAATTGGCGTATAGCGGGAAAGATAAGTCTGGGAACCGCGCAGTGATGTCTCGACTTCCGATTGGTTCATATGAGGTCGACGTCTGTTGTTCGCGGATGATCGTTAAGCCGATTTAATTTACGGACATAGAAGGAAGCGCTGACAATAAACGATTCTGTTCTGGAGTGTGTAATAAATGTTTCCAATACACGATAACTTCTACAGTTTAGCCCTGGCGACTTCTTACCGCTGCAAATACATTCTCCATGGTTCTTCATCATAAATGATACAACAAAAAACATAGTATCAATTGGTTTCTTCCCGGCCTTACCCTCTCTGTAATAATGCTACATTTTTAAAGTCTAAACTTTTGTGGTTATTAGATAATGCTTTCAAAGTTAAGGTCTGTCCTTGTTTGAAATAATGCCATTTGTGTAGAATGGCCAAGAAATGATTTTTAATGTAAGATTCTCAAATCTCTGATTGACGTAAACAAATACTTCTCTCTTGTATCTCGTGCGTTCACTGGAAACACAATCAAAGAAATCACGTCTAAATACTACATTGCAACTATTATAACCTAAAATATTATCAAGCTATTGTAAAATTTTATTTTTCTATCTAAAAAAATATTTGTCTAAGATATATTCGATATTTTGAAACAAATTAATAAACAGTTTTTTGGTCGAATGAAATATTATAAATAGCATATGATTCACTTGAAAATTATTATTTTGTTGTTGAATAATATACGTATGTTGATTTAGTTGACAATTTCGTCAATATCGCCGTATAATAACCAACTTATATAATTTGCAAACTTCACAGAGTTTTAAATACTCAGAATAACCCACACAAGCTATGGAAGACTACCAGGTTTTAAATTGTTCTGGTTATCCCAGTATTCGGAGTTTATCATTGTAAACATTGGTTGCAGGTTAATAAACGACAGGTTATTTTTAACAGCACATTGAGAAACAGAAAATGTCTTTAACAAGCACTTAAAAATTAATCGTATCTTAATCGGAACAAAACCACACATTGTGAAACCGGTCCTAAATGTTTTTGAGTGACATTCAGATACGTTTAACAGTCTGATAGTTTTATACATCAGATAAGCTGTTGAGTTAATGCTTCCCTCATCTCCTTCCCGGCGATAATCAGTGGTTGTCAGAAAGTCGTCTTCCTAACGTGGATCACGTAATGAGTATGTTCTGGGGAGGAAATAAAGTGGCGGTCTTTATCGCGTACAAGCTTAGCCACCTGCTCACTGGCTGCCCCGCGCTCTCGACGTCGCGTCCGATTGGCAGTGTGGTGCTGTGGCGTCGACTGTGATTGGCTAAGGAGGTCCTGTCACGTTGCTCATGAGCGATACCTCCTTCCTGCCTCGTGGCGACGAAGATCGCTGTTCACACGCCAGCCATTGTTTTATAACCTGTAGTAGTTAGGTGCAGGGAAATTGAACGATTTCGACGACCCCTTCAGTCCCAATTTAATTTACTGCTGCACGTGTTTCAAACAAAATATTTTATGATGAACGCTGTACTTAAGTCAACATAAAACTTGTTTCGTTGTCACAGCCAATGAGATGTAGGCTATATGTTCGGCTACAGTTACGTGAACCAATTATGACACAGATCAGTATGACGGTTTGCGAATCATTTAACCACAGGTGAGATCATAGGTCATTGAGTTTCACAGTGTGCAGTACAGACCAAAAATTACTTACACGTGCGTAATGTACACAGTTGTGTACTCTGGGTCTGAATGGGATAGACTCCACTGTCCTATGTATTTTAGCGCCCCGGTTATTTGTTCATTGGCAGTTGTGTCAGTGGGAAGCCGCCTTTACCTCAGGCCACGCCTTGTTTCCTTGCAGGTCTGTTATTGGCTCAGTGTTCATCCTGGGAGTGTTTGATTAACTCTGACCCAATTGTAAATATAGCACAAATATGCACGTGTTTGAAGACTAGCTTGTCCTAAAATTAATTGGCGAAATTTTCCAGTCCCTAGTAAATACGCTACGAAAAAAAAACGTGATATTTGTACCGCATACTCTATTGTTCAACTTTTAGAAATTACCACTAATTACCATTTACTACCAAAAAAAACTTTTCGAGTGCAAAGTTTTTGCATAAATATGTCAAAATAACAATTTTAATATTTTGGATATGTTCAAATAATGAAAACTAACTTACTTACAGAAATGGGATAATTTATGCTGAAAGAAGATGCCAAAAGCCACTTCAAGGGATATGTAAAATCTTGCAAGGAAAATTTGTAGCAATTATAAAAAGTCATAGAATAACCTTGAAGATGCGATACAAATAGGTGTGAAAAATTAGACGTGTAACCTTTAGCACCGATGATCTGAAGATGTGACTCGCTAAACAGCTAGCTTTGTTGTTGGGAAAAGAGGGTAGACCAATTAGAGGTAGAATGACGTCACCGAATGGACCCTCTTACACGCATCTCAGTAGTTGAAAGATAATTTTTGTACATTTCTTCGACGAGATTTAACGCCTTTTCTGAACAGGAAAGTATCGGAAAATAATTTGGCATTTGGCGCTTAGACAGCAACGTCTGTGCGCTCACGTATTTCCATCTTTGTTTTAATAACAGACTCCGTCTCCCCGGCCGAAATAATCTCCGCCCACTTGCTGCAGCAGGGAGGTCAGTCCGTGTCGGCCTTCTCAAGTACACATATTTCTATACTTACTCTCGCTGTGGGGCGGCTAACTACACGCCAGCGTTGCTCCATTTGCTAGTACACTTGGCAAGTGAACCAACATGCTCTACACGACGTACTCGTGTGCTAGCAGTGTCGCCACATTTCTCTTGCTGATGTTGGCTTTTTTCAAGGGTTGGTAACAAGTTTCGTTGTTATTTATAAGGTGAGTCAATATGTAATCGGTGTAATTATCTCATGTATGTTTGCACAAAAATCTGCTTGAAGAAATAAATCTAAAATGTAACTGTATTAATACTTCCCAACCGTGCCTAATTGTTAGTAAACACTTTTGAATGCGTTTTAGGTTATGTAAAGTTAATATTTCTTCCACCGGATTGTGCAACCAGTCAAGTGCTATACATTAACTGAATCTCCTCCTCCCCATTAAAAAATAACAAAAAATATGACTACACCGAAATATTACAGTAGTTCTTATTTGAGTACACTGTCTTCACTAGGGCCGCGGTGGCTGAGCGGTTAGACTGCTCGCCTCCCACCAAGGCGAACGGGGTTCAATCCCCAGCCGGCTCAAGCGGGAATCGTGCCGGACGATGCCGTTGGTCGGCGGGTTTTCTCGGGGATCTCCCTTTGCCCCGCCCTTGCATTCCATCCTCACCTCATTTCACCCTCATAGCCTCTCCAAACCTCGCTGTCAATATCCGCCCAAATATCTCCACTCAACTTTCTTCACTTTTCCGTACAATCTAGTGGCGTACAGTGTGCAGACGATCGTAAATCGCACGTAACGATTACTCCTTTTTTAAAATGTGCTTTATGTTAAGAGTAACGTCAACACGTATAAGAACAAACATATTGCTGGCTTGGCGCTGGTCCAAGTCGGGAGGAGAAGAGCACAAGCGACAGAAGCACTAAGACGGAGTCAGTGACCTTCGTTTGTCGCATACACTCACGTAGAGGCGGACTGATTTACGCGCACGAATGTGGGGCGTTGTCTCTTTGGCGTGATTTTCTAGACGCGATTAAGCTTTGTTTGCACGAGGCGGAGGAATATCGCGGAAGTAAAGCGCGAGCAGGGCTGCAGAAAAGTTGGAAGTAACCGTGAATGGATTACAAGTAAACATTGTGCTGGCTTTCGTCAAAGCCGAGTGATATCAACACTTGTACTGAGGACAAACACGCCGCCCGGCGTTATGAGACACACGTGATAACTGCAACTGCGCAACTAGCATTCGTAGTCTACCCCGCGGTGTCGGCGTGAACTGTGACCTCCAGCCACGCTGACCAGCAGGACGTCGGAACGTCGCTCGCATGTCAAGTCTTGGAGACTTAGCTTGCTCTTCGGCCGCCCGGCCACCCACTATAACAATATCTGGCGGCAGCCAACATATGTCTTGTTGATATTCACCCTACAGTCCACTCGCGATTACTTCCAACTTTTCTGAAGCCCCGCTGAAGTATTACTTTCAAATTATTCGTCTGCCACGTGCAAATAAAGCTTAACAAAGTCTCAAAAACTACACCAAAGTGATAACCATATATCAACAGCATTTAATAATTTTGTTAACCTAAAAGTATTTGTTATTATTTACTATAATTTATTATTATTATTTTTGGTTAAATTGAACTTTTACTAGTATTTTATCTGTAAACCAATACGAACAACAACAGACAGCGGATAGGTGTACTGGTCACGCGTAGTAAGAAATAGTTCTTATGCAAAATATTATTAGAACGAGCGCGCACGAATACGGTGCGGTCATATCTGTGGTTTTACCGTATTTTTCCTTGACGAATACTCAGACTAGGCTTGTACATGCAATTACGAAACTCCCGGTGTACAAGTACAGCTGCCGACGTCAAATTAGTTGGTTACATCTAGCAGTGGCTGAAAGGATTGACAGTGAGTCGCCCGTGTGTTGCGCGAGGGCAAGATGGCGGAAGTGGGCGTCGTGTAAGGTCTGAGCTGGCAGTCAGGGCTAGTTCTCTGCCACAACTGACCCTTGTTCGCCTCCACACGCCTGGATAGTCAACTAGTCGCTCCACCTAGCGGACAATGCTACCACTCTTCGCTGCAGACACTGCCGCATTTCCCTCGCCGCTCTTCTCACACTGTCTCGGAACATCAAAGCACGCTCCTCTGTGCGAACATGCGCGCTCTACGTGACTAGGGACAGGGAATCTCGACGACCTGTAGGCTAGACCCCACTGTCCTGTGCATTCTCAAGCTCGGCTGTTTGTTGTCCCAGTGGGTAGCCATTTGTACCTGAGACCAGGTGGCACGGTATTGGAGCCTTGCAAGTGTGTTATTGGCCCAGTGTCCATCCTGGTTACGAAGACCGAACTCCGGCCTCAAACGTCGGCAAAATGGCGTTGCTGGCGAGGAAAATGCTGGAACGCCGTTCTCCAATCAGTACCCGGTAACCCACTGGCCAGCCAGACCCAGACAGTAGCCAATCAAACGCAAGGCTCGTTCCCAGAGCCTCGCGCAGCCAATATGAGCCACATCAGCGGAGCCGCCACGCCAGGCCGTCGCCATGTACTATCTACTGTGTCCTGGTCGAGTCACATAAACTACGGTTAGGGCCGCCTGATTTCAGGACTACTTGTACTCCAAAACACTAGAGTTCAGATCCACTTTACGGGGCTGCGGTGGTGTAGTGGTTAGACTACTCGCCTCCCACATAGGCGAGCCGGGTTCGATTC
Organism: Clitarchus hookeri; assembly: GCA_002778355.1. NCBI lineage: Eukaryota > Metazoa > Arthropoda > Insecta > Phasmatodea > Phasmatidae > Clitarchus > Clitarchus hookeri. The sequence goes on from NQII01002042.1 coordinate 343,926, forward strand.
CCGGCGGGGTCGCTCCCGGATTTTCGCACGTGGGAATCGTGCCAGCCGACGCCGCTGTTCGGCGGGTATTCTCGCGGATCTCCCGTTTCCCACGCCCTTGCATTACGGCGCTGCTCCATTCTTACCTCATTTCACCCTCATCGGCTCTCTAGACCTCGATGTTAAGAGCCGCCCACGTCTCTTCGCTCACTCACTCGGATCCACTTTCGTGATTGGTTGATTTTTAACTGTCACGTAGTGCAGGTGTCTGCCCGCGAATCACGGACACTCAGTGTCGGAGCTGCCTAATTCTGATTGGCCCAGTCAGGTAAGGAACTGTTTCCCTACAAAGACATTGGCCAGTAACGAAAGGAATACTGCACGTATGCCTTAGCACATTGGAGTCTAGCCTTCGCGCAGATCTTTTCACGAGAATCAGAGGGCCCAAGCTATGGTTCGATTGTAAGCATTACAGAAGTATACACGTGTTTGAAGACTAGCTTGTTGCAAACTGAACTCGTAAAAATCTTCCAGCTCCTCCGGGCGACGTGTCTGGCAGACTGCACCGGAGCAGAGCCGATATTTGTAACGCACGTAATAATATACGCCGAGCAATCCTAACCGTATGGCCGCGAAGCAGGAAAAACCTGATCTTGTTTCACATTACACCGCCACGTGGACCCGATAGAGATCTGATACCAGCCTCACCATTTATACGCTCCCTTCACTTATGCAAGATTTCAAACACGTAGCTAGCTCATGGCTAGATATATCTCTGCGCCTAGTACATACTTGCATTTAAGCACACAGTCCTACACTAATTTGCATATACATCTACAGTATATAATGACGACAAGGAATTATGAAAAATAATGTTGTGCCTTAACGTGTTATTAAAAGGGTCACCTAAATTTGCTAGTTCTACGGCAAAATCGATTTGCATTTGCACGTAGTGAAAATGTACTCGGTAGACAGACCATTCTAGGCTCAGAATTATTTTTTGAAGTCGTTGACTAATTGTAGTATGTTTTATGATAGCATCTGTCCATCGCACGAAACGTATCCACTTGTATTTATTTAAGTTTCGTTGCTGGAAATGGTTACATTTCGAAATAATGCTCTTTACTTTTGCGACTGCTGGCTGCTCTGATACGAGTGAGCTGTGGACTAAGGTGGGTTCACAATCTCTTCCTAACCTACGCACGTTTTCTGCTCGTAGGCATTCAAACAACAACGTACCTTTGCGAAGCGAGATTACTATTTTGTGTTTGGTGAAAAACATGATACAATTTTAAAACATTGGCGAAAGAAAGCAAAAATTTAGTATATTTATGTCTTTACCGTAATAATTTAAGTTAAATGAATTTCTTATTACACCGGACATTCTGATAGATCGAGAGTTCATCCGTACGTGCGCAGAAGTTGAAAGTCGAGCCACTCTGTCCCTTTTCTACGTACGCACGTACACACGCTAAGTGCGAATTTGAATAGATACATGTATACCTATATGCAGTGTTTAACTTCTGTTCATACGTACGTACGCTACGTGGAGGTTGTGAATCCATCTTAACTTATTTCAACCTCAATTTATCTTCCCATAAAGTAGAAGTGCAAAGGCGTTTTCAATTTTTTTTCTGGAGACATATCTATGGCCATATTAAGCTAGAGTCTGTGTCAGAATGGTTGGAGAATAATTACTTAGAAATGTGTTTGCTTGTATTGAAACTTCCAGCCGGTGTCCAGTCAAAGAACACAGGAAGTTCCTGTTACGTGAGAGACGACACGCAACAACATACATAAGGTGCGTGGGTCCGAGATGTAAGTAGGCGCTTCGCCAAAATAAGAAGGGCCTATTCTAGTCCGTCGACGAGAATAGCTGAGACTTAAAGGGTTCAAGAAACCGGCTGCGATAGTACATGAAATGTACTCGCAGTATCAGTCAGTCTCGTGATGTTCGCATCACTGCAATGTTGGTGATTTACATAAGTTACATTCTCTATTGTGGATTCGTAGTTGCTGTGACGATATGCGACTCTGAGAGAATTCACGTGATCGGGTGGTGTAGTGGTTCTCGCAGACATCGCAGCCGAGCCATGATACTTCAGTTACCTCCCGAGGAGCAGATATTCAACTCCTCACGATGTCTACGTCCAGAAGACTTGTCTCGGGGTACAAGCCACTCGCTCCCAGCATCTTGCCGCGGGACTCTCATCCCGATGGCTCCAGATTGCACGCTTGGATGAGCAATGCTGAACTCCATTAAAGTGACTGACTGGAAGGTATAATTACTGCGGACGAGAGGCGGGCGAACCAGTTTCAGCACATGTGACGGCCGATGAGGCATGAGATCCCATTACAGTTTCCTTGTTAGCTCGCATTCATTACTTAAAGAGTGCGACACTCTCATTGCGTAATTGCTAACCTGTGGTCGGCCGGCACTTGATGGCTCAAGCCGTTTGTGATTGACTGGAAGCGCTTGGTTCCAGCGGAGTTATGATGTACGCCTGTCTCGCGACAGTTTGTCACTTTCATGGATTCCTCGCACATTACCGCCTGTNGGGGGGGGGGGGGGGTACAGGCTTAGATCCGAGTCTGAAACTACGGACGACTTTTTCAATAGACTGCTGGAAAGTAGCGGGAAAAAGGAAAGCGCATTCAGGAAAATTCTTTTGTAAAATTGTAATTGTTTTAATCAGAATTTTGTTGTTGGGGTATTTCTTTCCTTCATTCGTCTCTTAACATGACACAAAAATTTTCTGCTTCAGCAAGTTGAACATTTTCCTGTAATTAAGATTGATGTACTCCCACAATCTTTTAAGGTATGAAAGGAGGTAGCATATATATATAATAGCGGGTGGGGGTACGAATGCTATGTTGCACTCCACCCACAGACTTTGAGTGTGCACGATGTACCCACTTGCAGCTAGCAGCACGGTGGAAAGTCACTCGCAGACAACGGCCCTGCAAATATGAAGCGTTCCACAGTATGTAGGAGCCAAACAATAGCCCTACACTTCCTATCACTGAGTGGGTACATTTGCACGAGAGAGGTTGCTATGACTGTTTGCTTGTCAGTCTTTGCACAACGATAGATACCGGAGCAATAAACAAGTTCTTGTGAAGACTTCATATGACACAAGCCTGAGTACTCTGTGAGTTACTTCAGCAATCAGATCGTAGTTTAACGGCATATCTAGGAGGACAGCGTGCCAGTAACCGGAGACAAGAAAGCAGTTCTGGACAGCACAACTGCTGCTCATTGTGAGAGCAGACAGAGGACTGCAGAGCCGGCTTGCAGGCTGCTCATTGTGAGAGCAGACAGAGGACTGCAGAGCCGGCTTGCAGGCTGCTCATTGTGAGAGCAGACAGAGGACTGCAGAGCCGGCTTGCAGGCTGCTCATTGTGAGAGCAGACAGAGGACTGCAGAGCCGGCTTGCAGGCTGCTCATTGTGAGAGCAGACAGAGGACTGCAGAGCCGGCTTGCAGGCTGCTCATTGTGAGAGCAGACAGAGGACTGCAGAGCCGGCTTGCAGGCTGCTCATTGTGAGAGCAGACAGAGGACTGCAGAGCCGGCTTGCAGGCTGCTCATTGTGAGAGCAGACAGAGGACTGCAGAGCCGGCTTGCAGGCTGCTGAACTCTGAATTAAATGTGAGATACGCTGATTTTGATCTTCTGCACATGGAACCAAATTCGGCCGACGGGTTGCCTACAGAGAAGTCAAAATCACGTTTTAAAATATTGACATAGATAACATGTCAACAGTTTGTTTTGTAACAAAATCACAACTTTATATAAATAATTATTTTGCGTAACTTGAAGATATCCCTAGATACGCACTAAAATTCCAAAAGACGGATTTGCGTCCGGGAGGGG
>NQII01002042.1:347952-375154 GCA_002778355.1 Clitarchus hookeri
AATTTCCTCGAAGTTACAAGCTCGGAATTTGTTTAATGTGAAACTGGCACCCGTACTCTAATCCACATTTCTTGTGTAACTGAACTCTTGTGAAATTCTTCCGTATTAACGCCGAGTTACCGGACTTGTTGAGCACCTGACCCACATCTGGGGAGGCTGTCGGCCGCGGTGCGGGGCCAGGTAAAGCTGTCACACAGTTATATATATATATGATTACACAGGTTTGTAGCTGTGTATTTGTATGTACTTTGTATGAGACTCTCGTTCTCAAGACTAAGCGTGTGGTCTGGCCGGGGTTCTATCCACGTACCGCTCACCGCCCGGCCTTTCTTCTTCAGGAGTGGGGGATCTCTCCAGACCTTCTCCAGCAGGCGGAGTACTATAACAATACAAAGGTTGTACATCTTCCAGCCGCGCACGCCAGTGAAATGTCGACACTAGCCTGCAACACGCCGGAACGCCGTTCGCCAATCAGCGTGTAGTAACCTGCCTGCATGGCAGCCCAGCCAATAGCGAACTTCCTCACCACGCAGTAGCCAGTTAGACACAAGACCCGCTCCTACAGCTCCCGCTGACGGTTAACACTTTCAGACCCATTTGAATTTACGCTTGCAGATGTTGCAAACCAAAAAACTCGTTTGATGCGTGCTGTACTTAAGTCGACACAACACTTGCTTCTTAGTCACAAGCAATGATCTGTAGACTAATTATGACCTAGGCCAGTAAGAGGTTTGCGAATCATATATCTACAGGTAAGAACATTGGTTATTGAGCTTCTCATGAGCAGCGCAGACCATAAATTACCTATAAGTGCGTAATACACATACTGTGTACGCTGGGTCTGATCGGATTAACATGTTTTTCAAAGTTCAGCTTCTTTTCCTCGCATGATTCGTTGGACAACTGTAGCCGTAATCAGAGGTTCTCTCATTATTTAATGATTTTGTCCCACATGTGAATAATAGGTCTCTTGATATATCTGAAACCGTACAAACCTCAAACACTGTGTTAAGTAGTCGTCTATGCCGTGTCAAGCTTTGATTTGTAATGCCTGTTATAAAGTTTGATTAAGAAGATTTGTAAGAGAAATCATAAGGAGGATAGAATCTCTCCCCTTACAGGGCCTCCCTAGGAAAAAAATGCAGAAACAACTCAAGATCATGTCCGACAGTAAGGAAGCATAGCGACTGCTATGATAGGTAGCATGAACAAGCTTCGCGTGTGTTGTGTTTGCTGAGAAGTCTAAGCGGTGACTATAGGGTTTTGACACATAAATGTGCTCAGAAAAGACACAGCATTGTCGGTATAGTTTAAAACACTGTTTTACAGAATAATTAAATATCGTAAACTGAGGGCTACTTACAGCTACATTTGCAGACTTCGACACTTTTGAAAAACTACTTATATGTTTCAATTAGTTTTGTCCTGAAATAATATTGACATGGAAATATTGCATGTAAAAAAAAAAACAACAATAGACATAGTTGCTTGCGACGAGAGCCACGTAGTAGGGAGGCCGCTGTAGCGAGGAATGGCCTGCAGAGAGAGCGAGGGGGTGGGGAGAGAACTACAGGGGCGATGTGCCTGCAATTAGCAGCAGGCACAGACGTCACTGTATGTGTGCCACCGCTGCTTGAGCGAGCTGGACCCGGCAATCCGAGAGCAATCTGTCCCTGCCACAAGCAAGCCTGGCTTCACGGCTAACTCAGCTCCTCCTCAACTCACGAGTCCTTCCACCGTCCACGTGCAAACACCAGCATTGCCACACGTCGCGTCGTGGCTCCGTTCTCTGATTGGCTGTGCGGAACTCCGGAGACGAGCCTTACGTCTGTTCGGCTACTGCGTGCTACGGAAGGTTCGCTGTCGAGTGCCTGCTGGCGAGAGTAGGTTACCAGGTGCCGACATGTTGCTGGCGTGTGCGGCTGCAGTTGGTAGTCCGCCTCTGTATATCTAACTTCTCTGTGGCGGTAACCAAGCACCAGCTGCCACTGAGGGCCAGGCACAGACCCCGATATCGTTTCCGTGGCGGGAAACGACTCAACGACTGCGAGGTAGGTCTCTTTCACACGGCAGATCTGTCAGCCAAGTCGCCAGTGACGTCAGAGATCAAGTTTATCTGTGCTAATCTTCAAGTCGAGGAGTTAGTAAAGGCTTGGGTGTTACTGTCTACGCTTTTCTTTAGACGCACCATTAGAGAGACTAAAGGGAATGCTATTTTGGAATCATTATAATTGGGACAGTCGAGAAAGCTCTTCCCACGCATGTTATTTCTTTTATTGGAATATCAGCGACGATAAGCTCCATAACGCAGTTCGTTGCTGAATTGCGTGTGCAAGTTTCCCAGCGTCAAACTGTAGTTTACCGAACCCCGCGGCGACACGACGAAGATACAACTGGAGAGACGGCCATCTTAACCGTTCGGTGTGGAATGTCCAGTACTTTCGAGAGGACACAAAAATACATTTGGACCATATACCTGCATGTACTGAAGGAATGATAACAGTAAATAAACCAAATGTACGCGGGAACAGGTAAAGATTGCGGAAATGAGAGTGCTGAGAAAAATCACTAATCGTACCTTAAAAATCAAGGTAAAAAATTGAGAAAATATGAAAGTCATGCCTAATTAAGCCAGAAAACATGGACACTTCCGTGAAGGAGGGGAATGCATCAGAATCTCAACAAGATGCAAGAATTCAGATTTGTGACAGTAGCAAGAGTACTAACCTGATGGAAGGAGGGTATTGAGAAGATGGATGAGCAATTTAAATATTCTTGGAATGGACAACGCCGTGTCTACGTGAAATAATTAAAACAACGTAATTAGACTTCCATGATGTTACGAATCTGGGCCAAATGCCATTTTAGAAATCCGCTCATCCGACACGCCATGCAGGTTTCTTCACCATTAGAAAAAAATGCATCAGCCGGAGAGAGAGAGAGAGAGAGAGAGATGGCTAGACTCCACGTGGTCGAGCAGAATAATAAGACCAGTGCAGCGAGCAAAGAACTGCGCTCGGGTCTGCACAGCGCTGAGCGGACTACCACGATACCACGTCATACCACGTCGTATAACGTCGTACCACGTCGTACCACGCCATACCACGCCATATCTCGTCGTACCACGTCATACCTCGTCATACCTCATCATACCACGTCATACCAGGCCATATCTCCTCGTACCACGTCATACCTCGTCATACCACGCCATATCTCGTCGTACCACGTCATACCTCGTCATACCTCATCATACCACGTCATACCACGCCATATCTCGTCGTACCACGTCATACCTCGTCATACCTCATCATACCACGTCATACCACGCCATATTTCGTCATACCACGTCATACCTCGTCATACCTCATCATACCACGTCATACCACGCCATATCTCGTCGTACCACGTCATACCTCGTCATACCTCATCATACCACGTCATACCACGCCATATCTCGTCGTACCACGTCATACCTCGTCATACCTCATCATACCACGTCATACCACGCCATATTTCGTCATACCACGTCATACCTCGTCATACCACGCCATATCTCGTCGTACCACGTCATACCTCGTCATACCTCATCATACCACGTCATACCACGCCATATTTCGTCATACCACGTCATACCTCGTCATACCTCGCCATATCTCGTCGTACCACGTCATACCTCGTCATACCTCATCATACCACGTCATACCACGCCATATTTCGTCATACCACGTCATACCACGCCATATCTCGTTGTACCACGTCGTACCACGTCATACCACGCCATACCACGTCATACCTCGTCTTACCTCGCAATACCACGTCATAACGCGCCATAACGCGAGATGGTAGGTTCTTTAAAGATCGAGCTTCACGAGTGCGCACATTACGCTTTCGTAATATTTAATTCCCGTCATTTTACTGACCGCAAGGAAAAGCTACCATTAGCGACCTCTGGCAGATTTTTTCAGAACAGCTTTTCCAACTGAATGTGGTTAGTTCAAAAGTGAACTCTATAATTCAAACCCAGAGTTGATAACCACGGGGGAAAAAAAATCGCGCCGGTAATACGAGTCTGTCGAGATTGATGTTCTGAAAGTGCGATATAATAATCGCGGGGCATTAAAAAAAAAAAGAGTAACTGGAAATGACTGTATACTTCAACTTGATCAAAGCCAAAACATAAAATAAAAAAAATAAAATTAAAAAAACACCAGGAAAGTGATTGTTACGGTTAGATGCACGGAACTGACCTAAAACATTAGACATTATATATTTTACAATTTAGATGTTAACTGAAACGGGAATCCCACTGGAGTATCTCCAACGTACTTGTTTTTCAGTTAGGGATTTAGGGGTTCAATCAAGATTCACACGACACGTTACCATGTTGGTACTACCCTACCACCTCCAGGGAGTACTGAGACTGCGTACAGGGGTACGATACTCCTTGGTACGTATGAACCATCGCCAGAAGGTATCGTACAGAATCGGCTTGTATGTAAAACAAACACCCGAGGTCACAGCAAGCTATCGTACGAGTGATAAACCGTGCATTCATTTACACGCTATTTACATTTTTGCTATTAAGACTTCGGGGAGTTTTATTGAATTCTGAAGGTAATTTTTATTTATGACTTTAAAGATCGTTAGTTTTTTGTCGACTTAAACCGTTACTGCAATTTACATGTAGTTGCAATTATAGCTCTTGGTAAATTAATGTAAAGTCTCAATTATTGTGCTTACATCTTCCTGTAACACCTGCTCATTGTGCAATAAACACTATTTCAATCAATCAACGTAAGTCTCAATTAAAGGCACGTTACTTTTCGTTACTGCTTCATTTTTGAGTTCGTGTTCAAAATTGTTCTGAGAATGTTATTTTCAAATAATATGTTACTCTCTACAGTGGTACGTGTATCTAAACTTCCTATTGATCTAAGTATAATAAAGGTGAACGTGATCTGATTAAGTCAAAGTGCTATGAAATATAGTACAACTTTCACGAGTAGGTAATAGACGACAGTTTTATTATAGGAAGAAATGTTGACGGTTTAGTTGTTTATTAAAATTGTTTCTTATTTTTTATTTTTGAATATAATTATTGAAATTGCTGTCTGAACATACATTTGTATTAAATTTCACTTGATTATTGTGTTGATAATTTTTGCTGGCATTTCCAACAGTTGTGCCTTATGGACGAGAATACTGTTTACCATCGTAATAACGTTCTCTCAGATTTCCAACAGTTCCAGACGCTAACAGATGGAAATGTAGCACCTAGTGTGAGTATAAACACACAGTTAATATGTTGAAATGACAACAGTGGTGGTTTGTGTTGGACGTCTATCTAGCGGTGGTCCATTATCTCCGGCTACGGAGGCAGGCAGAGTTTCCGCCTCTCAGTGGCTCAGTCTGGCCGGGCTCCCGTTAAACGAGCAGGCTCGTGTTTGCGTGTTCAAGAGCCTCGTTTATATAACTTTAATTGCAGTTTATTCTGGCGTGTTTAATGTGCGCCGAGAGGAGCGGGTGTTGGTTCACGCACGCGGCGTCGGCGGAGTGTTGTTCCTGTGATGAATAGCGGGAGGCTGACTGCTGTATCCACGGACCTCGTCTTGATTTATCTCGCGACGAAGAGCGCTTCGCGCCGCCCCAGTCTGCCTGCTCTCCGAGACGCTGTTCTCTCCACCAGCGAACTCCGGTATGCCACCCCGACAAGGCGGCTATGTCTGTTCGACCACACCGGAAGTGACAACAGTACAGTTCTGTAATCTGGTTTCACGGTAGCAGCAAACAAACTTCTGCACCAGCAACTGGATGTTGTTTGGATTATTGCTGTACTTTTGTTGCGGGAACGATCCAAATATTGCTTAACCCTTTCAGTCAAATATAAATATATACCTAGGGCCAGTGACTTTTCGCGTAAAAATCGGAGCACACGGTAGACTTCAATACCATATACACACCTCAGCTGTTGTTATACCTCCATTGGCTGCTGGTGCCGTGTCCGTCTTTGACCAAGCCACTCGGGACTAAGTAACTCCGACACTGAACCTTCGTGATTCGTGCGCAAACGGTTAACACGAGCCAGAACTTGTTTTAGTCAATCAAAGAAGCTGGACGACCTCAAGTGCTTTGGAATGTATCTTGTCTCGAAATCTTTTCGCAAAATATCACTGCCCCTATATACACCTAATTATAGGCGTTGCAACAAACAAATATTTTGTTCGGAACAGTACTGATATCCAGACGACGTTTTGTCTTACGCCGGGACCAATATAAATCTATCTGTGCTTTATGTTATTGGCAATAGTGGTTTATGCGGCCACGGAACATAGTCTCGGCAGCGAATGATGTCTCCCGCACGTAGGGAACCTTTCTCATTGGACGGTGTGTTCTGCTGTGAACAGTGCACATCACTCAAGCCACTTCATATGCAACGTCCCAGATAGAGAACACCGTGACTGGCATGGTGAAGTTTTTTTGTTTGAAGGCACTATATGTTCTGCAGGAGAAACAGAATGTCCTGCTGTCTGCATTAACAATATTTAGTCGCTATCACCAACCAATCTGATTGACAATCTAGACGGTCATGGATACACAGATTTAGTTCCTACAAACATATTTTTTCTCGGTGCACGTGCAAACTTAGAGGGGCATATAGAGCACGTGCAAACTTAGAGGGGCATATACAGTTAGTGCAAACTTAGAGGGCATATGAAGCACGTGCAAACTGAGACGGGAATATTATAACAATTGTTCGTTGGTATAATTACTATATACACGTTTATGCATGCAAAACTACACATATAAGCACGAGGCATTTACAGATCCCAGAACATACTCAGCATATTTGGTACCATTGCATTATGGCTTACTAAAGGCGAGACATTCTGAAATCCAATGTGAACAAAGCTACGATTTTATAATAAAAAAAAAAAAAATTTTTACATAGCATTAGCACATAGTTAACATTAACTATTTCCATGCCATCTTTTCATTGTGATTTGGCCCTGAGGGGTGGGGGGAGTTCACTCTGTTCTACTCATAGACTAAAGATGAGGCAGACCTATCACAGTCTTCTGACCATCTACTCAACAATGACTCACGTGGCCAGTACAACTGTTGAAGCCACGCCATCAACACTGATGAACGTATTTGTTTCCATTCGCATTTTCAAAAGACACCTCCTTTTACATGAATAAATTATTTTTACTCAAATGAAGATAATATGCGTAGCTGCATTACAACTCGGCCAGAGGGAGTGTGCAAACATCTCAAAACACCTACTTTTATGAACAGTGTTCTAACCTCAAATGCTATCCAGCTTGTTTTCTGATAGGGCTATTGGCAGAAAAGTTGTCCAATGTTGGAGCACAGAGACTGGCTACTGCGCAGCTCGCACGAGCACTCTGCCCCATATCCCCTCCACGCTTCTGCTCTGGAGGAACATTCACTTGTTGAAGTGTAGGGGCCAACGTGCCCTTGGTCCCTTCCCGAGTCACGATCCCCGGTTTCCTTCAGGAGAAATATTCGTTTGTGAATTCAACGCCTCTTTTGAGTTTTATGTCCAATTCCACTCTACGGTAGTTTCATTTCACTTCGTGACGTTAGCAAGGGCTTTTCACAGCCGTGCGAAGTTTCAAACACTAACAAACGTAATATCCCACACAGTTGTGCATCGGTAAACGACTTAGAGCTCGAGNCGTGCGAAGTTTCAAACACTAACAAACGTAATATCCCACACAGTTGTGCATCGGTAAACGACTTAGAGCTCGAGAAGGGCAAGTAACTCGTGCCATTGACTGAGGGGACATGTGTACTCTTACAGAGTGTTCGGACGGTGGCAAAGTGACGTCACACTAGGGATGCACTTCTCAAGGGCACGAGGCCAGGTAGTTGGTCGTAGGCGGGTGAACTGGAGCTCGACCTGAGTCGGCNAGGGATGCACTTCTCAAGGGCACGAGGCCAGGTAGTTGGTCGTAGGCGGGTGAACTGGAGCTCGACCTGAGTCGGCATCACGTGGCACGAGGCACCCAACGTCCTAGCCATAGGCGGCTGGGGATGGAGGGAAACACGGTGTCTGCAGAGGGGAATAATTGGCGGGCGGGCTGCAGGTGGTGGCACGACTGCCAAAGGCCAGCCGCGGTCGTACACAGACATCGCCGACTGCGAACCACGGTCGCCTCTGTAATTGGCCGCGCCGCGCCGGCGTGTAATTTGACGTGAGGAAGCCATCTCGTGACAGTGCGGTTTCTATTCCAACTCCTAGGGTTAGCAAAACCTGCCCAACAGAAAATAAACATGTCTTACTTTCTGCTTTCTTAACGTCCTAATATGCGAAATATGTCCAACTGTCATCATTTATTTTGATTTAATAATTACTGATTTTCTTCTGTCGTTAATGTTATTTTTACCGCATGTTTAAATGTTTTCACGACAGACAATCCAATTGTGCAATTAAACNTTCTTCTGTCGTTAATGTTATTTTTACCGCATGTTTAAATGTTTTCACGACAGACAATCCAATTGTGCAATTAAACGTTTTTTACAATTTATGTACGTGGTTAGGTGCAAGAGAAGGCGGAGGCCTGAATTTCGCAACCAATAAGGAAAAAACAGTAATAATGAAATTAATAGATATCGTTTGTNAAGAGAAGGCGGAGGCCTGAATTTCGCAACCAATAAGGAAAAAACAGTAATAATGAAATTAATAGATATCGTTTGTATATGCTATTTATGGTAAAGTGAGCACTTTTGAAATCAACCGCTGTAAAAAATTGGTATATATATATATATACATGACACAAACAAACACTGCCATACACACTGGCACACAGGCTCCCAGATAAGCTGACTGCGAATTAATTGAAATTGTTTTAAATCTTGAATTTGTTTGCAAGTGTAATGGCAAACCAAGTTGGTGTTTTTATGCTTAATGCTCATTATAATAAGGAATTGTCACATTAGTATCTCATTTATGTTCTTAACAATTTGGTGTTTGCACTTAACTGGAGCACGAATTTAATCGTTAGACCCATTGCTGTGTTAATTTTACATATGGAGGAGAAAAGTAGATTTAAAGCAGGTTTTTCAAACGTGCTTAGTTANGACCCATTGCTGTGTTAATTTTACATATGGAGGAGAAAAGTAGATTTAAAGCAGGTTTTTCAAACGTGCTTAGTTAACTGCGAATAAACTATAGTATCTTTATCCCAAGTAACAAATATGTTAGGCCTACTTTTTTTTTAAGGTAAGTCACAAATGTTTGTATGGAAATTTTAATTTTGTAATCAAGATGTTCGATTGCTAAATAAGGCGATAGATACACTTTCGCTGTGTTGCTAGCACTACATTTCTACTTGAAGCACAGTGAGACGCTGAAGTAAAAGTTGAAAGCGACAGCGTAGGAAATAAAGCAAAATGAAATAGTAACTGAAGGTTCCTTGTACAATCAGCACTACTCGCCTCTCCGCCAACAAGAACCAACACACAGGAATGTTGGCGTGAGTAATGATGTGGCATCGTCCTGTTTAGTGTTTCTAATATGTTTGTTTCTTTCAACTGAGGTAGGAATTACAATTCCAATTTTTTGAAATGAGGGCTATAACAAAGCGAAACACGTTGAATAAAGGCAGTGTGATTAGGAGATATTGCGGAGGCGTTCAAGAGAGCATTCGCCCTTATGTTCGTTTCCCCTTACGTGCTTGCTTACCAGGACTTGGCCTTCACGAGTTCTGTCCAACACTGCTGAGTGAATATTTAATAGAACGTCTTTACATATTGACTACCTTTAATTTAATTATAGCTTATTTCTATTTAATTACAAACATTCGCCCACTTATTTGGCAGCGCAGATATCTAATGAAAATAATAAATGTTAGATTAATACAAAACTCGCTGTGGTTTGTTCTGTGTTTACCGCAGCTACATAAGTCGAAATTCTGGCGTGTAGGCACACAAGACTCTAGTATAGGTACACGAGACGGTAGTGCTTTGAAGACGTCACATAAATTAGAAACACTATTTCAGAGTACTCCAAAATGGCTACAAATGGTTGTATCTCTAAATACACGCCTCAGAAACACACAAAACTATTTAGGGTTCCTGCATTGAACCATCCTACAAACTTTCAATCAATAAAATAACAGGGTGATCGCTGAAAGTGCCGTAGGTACACGCAGTGTGACGAGAACACTGCACGCCAGTCGAGAGGCTTGCGCTTAGCGGCGACGTGGCACTTGATTCGCGTGGCAGTCTCGCCCTTATCGCTCCCGCGCCTCTCGTTCTCAAACGTGGACTAAAGCTGTAGTGTAGGCAGGGGCCTTAAGAGCCGCCATTCTCCAGCGGAGTGTTGGGTTGTGTCCAGCCTGCACTAGGCGACCACACACGTCCTCCGACACTGGCCCAAGACACTCAGGACAAGAGCACACCCAGAGAAACCCTCGTCCCACCCAACAAAACATTTGGCTGCCCCGACAACATTCTTGTTGAGTAAACAAGACTTGGAAACTAATAATCTTTTTCATCTAACATAATACACGCTTCAATAAACAAAATTTCTATTTTGGGACAAAAAAAATTATACTCTCGACAAAATATTTGGTTGGATGGACTGTATATGTTTGTTTGGCCTCTCATTTGGTTACCTTCGTTCAAAAATAGACCACAAAAGGTTATTGGTATTTTATGTGGCAATTAGGATAGCAACAATGCTCGTTAGTGCATTTATAGATTCTTAATAATGACTCAAATGTAAAGCTGCAAAACTTGCAATATTTATTTGCGTCGGCTCTCAAGACCTCGCTGTTAAGAGCCGCCCAAATCTCTTCACTCACTCATTTAATTGCGCTCCTTGTAGAGTACTTTATATATATATATATATAATATTTCTATTTCACCCGGAATCACGTTAGCTGAGGTTGCTAAGTCGTAGTGCCTGGGTTCGAATCTCGGTTGGGCTTCTATTTTAGTTTCATCAATCAAATATTTGTATGGGACAACCAATTATGAACAACAAAATAATTTCGTTTCAACAACAAAATATTTTATTGCCCCTAATAGAAACAATTAATTTGGTTGCACTAAAAAAAACTTTGTTTAATTGATCAAAAATAGCTTTTTTCAGTATAACAACTGACTAGAGACACATCACGAAGTGGAAATTTTTTACTTAGAACTAACGAAATAAAATCAATAAAATTTTAGTACATAGCAAGAAATAATATTATTTTCGTACATATATATATGTTCACTAAGGACAGAGTTTTGAGTTTAAGTCTTATAAATAAAGTGACGTAAAGACGAAATTTGTGAATGTAGCGGGGTACATCTAAAAAAACTGTAAATAAAAATATATAAAGGGAAATAAAAATTACAGACGGAAAGTATTAATAGCTAAGCAGATACCTTAAAAAAAAAAAAAAAAAAAAANAAACAAACCAAGGCTGTAGCTATGGGTGTGTAGACAACGCAGAGATCACAGCGAAATTCGCTCCGCTCTGTCGGTATGGTCGGCGTGGTGTGCGGAAGTGTTGTTGTTGGCGGTGAACACGCGACCGTAGCTGTGCGATGCAGCCAATCACGATGTAGAGTCACGTGAACTGCACATACTGCACGATGGCCTCTACCGCGGGGACTAGCAGTCGGTGACGTAGTGGAGAGGTGAGCAGCCAGCCACGATCGCCGTCTCTACACGTGGTGGAGTCAACCAGAGCCACGTGACGACATACGAAACTTGCACAGGGACTGCAATGCACTTCGCGCACGATTACAGGTAGAGCTGGTGATTTTCCGCAAAAAAAAAAATAAGAGTGCACGGTAGACTTCACCCAACAACAGTTTAACTACTGCCATTGGTTGCTGGCTGCTTGAGAAGGCGTGTTCACACCTGACCGCGCCACTCAGAACTCGACATCGGCACGGCTCCTACGTGATTCGCGTGCAGACAGTCAACGCGTGTCAAAATGTAATTCGGCCAATCAAGATAGGTAAACGACTCTACAGTGTTTTAAAATATAACTTGTTTTGAGATATTTTCGCGAAGTTTCACCACCCCTGATTATGGGGTGACAGTTCGAAGTCCCTAATCTGCCCGCCAGTTCAGAGGCTGGTCGGTTTACAATGTATATCGTGTACGCCATTAAAGTGTACGTTTTGAAATGGGGAAAATGCATTCTTACGAATCGGTTCACGGACATCACATTACGTGTCTTGTACGAACATGCTCGACGTGTAGACGTGTAGCGAATGACGACAGTGTATTCCGTGTCGTGCGCATAAGACATTCAGACAATAGAATTGAAGGATAAAAGAAGAATAAAAAGTAATTTATTGCATTTAATGAAATATTTTGTGTCTAAAGAAAACTTACTTTCCTTTACTTATTAAAGATATAAGTCTAAATTATATCTAATAATTAATTGTATTTTATTTTGTATCGCATTAACATGTTTTGTATTATATTATTGACAAATTATGTGTTGTAAGTATTGACAGAATAAGGATGCAAATAAAATTAAATGAACTGTTACTAGCCGATAAATCACTATTTCACTAAAACCGAGTTAATCTTTGGCCGTGTGTGATTGGCTGAACATAAGACTTGTACATTCACTACGAACCAAGAATTTCTGTAAACGTTCCATGCAGACGTCTCTTAACGTATAGTCTAGTCGCAGTTCCTTCACACGTTTCAAATCAAACCTTCGACGTGTGTGGTTGTTTCCTAGATGTTTCACCTATTACAAGCGCTTTATACATCTGTCAACGAAAAAAGTACCTTTTAGTTTTGGTTGGATTGAACTTTAACTTATATTTTATATGAAAAATTATAATATTTTTAATTAATGTAAATAAAACCAGGGAAAAAATTGGTAATTGGTTGGTATTTATTGCCTATCAGGAAATAGCAGTTACGCCAATTATGCGACGCGTCCTCTCTTCGGCGTGTTTGTTACAGTTGGTTAATAATAGTTGNCATGCAGACGTCTCTTAACGTATAGTCTAGTCGCAGTTCCTTCACACGTTTCAAATCAAACCTTCGACGTGTGTGGTTGTTTCCTAGATGTTTCACCTATTACAAGCGCTTTATACATCTGTCAACGAAAAAAGTACCTTTTAGTTTCGGTTGGATTGAACTTTAACTTATATTTTATATGAAAAATTATAATATTTTTAATTAATGTGAATAAAACCAGGGAAAAAATTGGTAATTGGTTGGTATTTATTGCCTATAAGGAAATAGCAGTTACGCCAATTATGCGACGCGTCCTCTCTTCGGCGTGTTTGTTACAGTTGGTTAATAATAGTTGNGGACGCCGTTCACACCTGCCGGCAGACCAGGCAGTATGACACCTTCAGCAGCACGCAGCTGCCAATCAGAAACGAAGGCCCGTTCCCAAACACCCATCGCAGCCAATCACAGAGTGGGGACGCCCACATCAAAGGAACCGCTGCACTGTTTCTCACCCCCGTGTACCATCTGCTTTGCGCCTTTGTCGCATTTCCTACTTCCCTCTCGCAACTTGGGAGAAATTGCTTCCTTGCAGTCTCACATTGAAGTACTCGTATTTTCAGTAATCTCATGATACATTTGATGTACTTTGACGTGAATACATATCTAGAAGGTCACTGACATACGAACTACCAGGACGTAAAGGCGATGTAACGTTTCCAGGTAACATCGTGACTAACAACGCGATTGCAGTCGATGTTACCTCGGTCGATCGTGCATACGAGGACCGCGGCGACTGGCGGCAATAATAATGGCGTGTGGTGAGTGCACTCAGGGCAAGGCAACACCCTTCGAGTGACGGTCTTTCCAGCTGGGGCACGTAGGTGACCGTCATCCCCGAGCATGACAGAAATGAACCCTAGAATGGAGCGACGCTGGAATGCAAGGGCGGGGGAAACGGGAGTACCCCGAGAAAACCCGCCGGCAAGCGGCATCGTCCAGCACGATTCCCACATGCGAAAATCCGGGAGTGAGCCCGCCGGGGATCGAACACGGATCGCCGTGGTGGGAGGCGATCGCCCTGGCCAGTGCGCCACCGCTGCCCCCGAATGGCGGCAATGTTGAGCGTGGGCGAACATTTCCGGCAGGTATATCTCGCGCCTCCGATGGGCTAGCACTCTGATTTCGATGGCGGGCGAAACATCGCTTTTAGATCTGCCGATTTAAGCAATAAAAACAGAGTATTAACTACGTTACTTTCATTTCATTCCCACATCCAGAATAAAATAAGTTACAGCCCAATATCGTAGCCGTATTCTCGCGAAACCCATGGTCGTGTCGCACGCAGATTTTTGTTTCTTTTACCTGGTATGTTATTACCACAGTTTAATTAACAATTTTAACTTACTAATTACTTGGATTTGTCCACTAACATGGTATAAGTAATCTACATTTCCTTGCATGCGCTATATAGATACTATAATGTTGACACATTCCATAACATAACGCAAGCGACGAGATAGTGTTTCTTTGTGTAAATCTGATGCACTTTATCTTCCTAAGTCACGGCAACTTCTTCGTGTAGATATAACGTACTTGCATCTTTGATGAGGAAATTTGTTGTATTTATATTCTCGTCGTACATATCTGACGAGTCTTTAAATGCGAAAACGCCCGGTTTGCGCCACACAGTTATAACTATATATACTTCACATACTCGTTTTATATCACGTGGATTAAATAGTTGGATTAAGACTGAATTTCCCTCCAGATAAAAGTACAACCTCGTCAGTTTATATTACCACGTTATTGAAACACTACGGAATAAATAGATTGCCAATTACACAAATTGTAATCTCCTGGCGTGTAATTGACGATATGCCAACGTTAGTCAGAATAACTCAATGGTTACGAACATATCCTTGTTTTTTTATAATGACTTCTCATTCTTAGGTCTGCGTTTTCTGTCGCGTGGTAATGCCCGGAATTGATAATGGTATCAGCGCATTGTCTTCGAACCACGCGATACTGACACTGTGCTATTATATGCCAGGTCAAGCCGGTGTTCGTAATTGAAACGTCATCAGTTGAAAGTTATTGGGGTTAGTAACCCTCCTGTATACGACCACGAGGGGTTAGTTCCGTGATTCTGAAGATTCCGTGCTGAAAATGGGAAAGCATGTGTGATGTGATACTTGTTGTAATTTGCCATTTTGCAGAAACATACCCATCGAAATGCTCTAAGTAATTTAAAAAGATCGTAACAATTATCGGAAAGACAAAATACGTCACACGGCACACTTGCAGTAGAGTGTAGTGTGAAGGTGACATAACTGTAATGACAACTCTCCCAGTGCACTGCACATGCGCAAGTACAGAGCTCGTGAGGAAACGTTCTACCCGTCTCGTGAAGCACGCAAATATTACTGGCGTCATGATACACTGAAGAGACAAAAATAAAACAGGCATAGGCGTGCGTATGCAAATAACCGAGGTATGGAACCAATCAGAGTAACGCAATGCGATCGGCAGCTAGATTGGTTACTTCTGCTGCAATGCCAGGTTATCAAGATTTAAGTGAGTTTGAACGCGGTGTTATAGTCGGCGCACGAGAGATGGGACATAGCATCTCCGAGGTAGCGATAACATTTGGATGTTCGCGTACGACCATTTCACGAGTGTACCGTGAATATCGGGACTCCGGTAAAACATCAAATCTTCGACATCGCTGCGGCCGGAAAAAGATCGTGAACGAACGGGACAAACGACGACTGACGAGAATCATTAAACGTGACGGACGTGCAACCCTTTCTCAAATTGGTGTAGATTGGATTTGTGGACTGCCCTGCAGGATTCATGGTGTGAATTGCCTCCTGCATACCTTCAGACATTAGTCGAGTCCATGCCACGTCGTCTTGCAGCACTTCTGTGTGATCGGGGGGCCCTACACGATATTAGGCAGGTGTACCAGTTTGTTTGGCTCTTCAGTGTAGGTGCTGTATAACCGCTGCAATTTTAAGTACGAAGCTAAGTGGAGAGTTAAAGGCGGCTGCGTAATGAACTGTCAGCTATGAGCTCCACAGAATAAACACTACGTACATTGACTTTCATTAAGACTTCCGCGCACGTTCCCAAGTTCACTCAACGAAACGTCAGTTAAATCTTTCAAATTCATTAAAATTATATTTGTTTACGTTTGTTTATTAAACACGTATTTGCTTTCATAAAATTATAATTGTTGTTGTGCGTAGCATGATTCCAATTTTTCTTTAAATCTCGGTGAAAAGTACATTTATTTTCCAAAGCATGTTTTTGTGAAGAGAAACTGTGTTAACATCCAAGTTGCGAGAATGTCGGGACTGGGGAAGTTGGACGCAGCTGGCACACGCACTCTGCCCCCACGGAGGCTTGTTGGTCGCCGGAGCTGATCTCTCGTGCTCGCGATGATCACGAGGTAGTTAGCTGGATGGCCGCGGGCTGTGAAGGACGAGAGGCAGGTAATTGCCGGCAGCGCAGACAAGCAGGTTGCGTCCTGCTATTGGCTAACGGCCTGGCCTCTCCAACTTACCTCTGCTCTCTTCAAAGCCATTGTAGAATATACTTTCACGCCAGTCTTAAGTAACTCTATCGTTTAAATTATCGGGGGAGTAATTTTTTTGTTTCCGTCACATACACACTAAACCTACATGAGTGAAAATGGAACAGTGATAACCAGTGAAAATGTCTCCACTTGAAATAAGTTGCAGTTTGCTGATTGTTAATGTGGCTAAATTCCACCTATTTAAAAGTGTCTTTGTGGCGTTGTGAAATGTCGGATACCTGTGAACAGGTTAGGTTTTAAACTCTGCAAAGCGGTATATATGTACGGCACACATTTCTTACAGAAAGTATTTTCGCGTGACAAAACGATTGTCGTGCGTTTTCAATTGTACACTCTAAAATCGGAACAGTTAAAACTGCTAGAAATGAGATAATTTGACTGCAGATCTGTACAAATGGCTCCACTTATATGAGTTATATTCTACTGATAATTTCAGTTGTTGGCACAAACCGTGATTTCCAGTCATTCACAGTGAATTGCACTTGTCTGACAGTGAAACCTGAGCGCATTGCACTGACTAGCCAGTAGATAGTAGCGTAGTAACTGAAGATTAGGTAAAATAATGATATTGATAAAAATCCCTAATTCGGATTTATAAGTTTCTTTTTCTCTCAATTTTACGCGAACGCACAGAGTAACGAGTAAATCGACCTTCTTGCGAACGCGAGATGTATTATTTGTTTTTGGTGGAGGTACAACTCCACCCACTTCAAAAACCATTATGGATTATAAATTGTATATATTTGATTAATATCGGCACAAATACTTGTCGTGTAATTTAGTGTGTACAAAATTATCGGTCTCCACGAGTAAACGAGAGAAAATAAAAACATATCTAATATAGCATCTTTAGACGTGACAAAGGATATCATACCATGACACTAATACCCCTTTCGTTTCACTGATTGTCTAGTCTGTACCGTAGAATGGATATGCGGTAGAGTTATTACGCTAGCTGCGCGAAACCAGTCTCCGTGTCCCAACATTGTACTACTTTCCTACCAATACGATTATCATACACGACGTGGATAGTATTTGAGGTCAGAACATTGTTAGTGTAATCTAGTGCTTTGAAATGTTTTTATGCTTCCTCTAACCAATTTGTAAAGCAGTTAGATTAAATTAAAATTGGTTTAACTATTTTATTAAGACAAAAGGGCTTGTCTTTTGAAAATTAAGATGCAAACAAATACGTTCAGCAGTGTAGACCATGTGAGATTGGCAGTTGTATTAGCGTGGGGTAGGTCAATGCTGCTGAGTACACGAGCAGAAGACGACAATCTGTCTACCTCACCTTTAGTCCATATAACTGTGACAGCTTCTCAAGTGGCTTTCAGTGACTAGTATTTCACTGACGGGTAAAGGTCTTTCACGGTGAAGTAAGCACTGTTAAAGCCAAACTTCGAAGATACAAAATCACTGCCCGTGACTGCACATGCACTGAGACGTAGGCTCCCAGTTAAGTTAGCTGCAAATTAATTTTAAAAACAGTTGAAATATTTGACGTATTGCGAGTGTAATGATACAATTTTTGGCCATTGATGTCAGTGTTTTTTCTTTTGTATACATTAGAGCACGATTTTACTTTTCATTAACATATATACGTTCTGAAAAAAACTCCACTATTTCATTTGGATGACGCACAGGTCTAAATAAAGTGATCAGGACAATGAATATGCTAATTTTACATATCGCGGAAGTATACAAAATATGAAGAAAGTAGATCCCAAGCATGGCTTTGAAAAGTGATCCGTTGACCGTGAATGGTCTATACAGAATGTTGCAGTAAAAGCGCGCCAAAATGAAACTGTGAATAGGGGCCACCCCGCGGAACGTTCTCAGTTCTCCCCTTTTTCCCCAAAATAAAATATATATAAATTCCCAAAATGAATAAAGAAAATCCATCCTATCCTCAATTAAATATAATAATTAAAATAGTTTAGTTAAGTAATATTCCCTACGCAGTAACTTTAAAGCCATTGCCAATTCAAAAGAAATTAAAAACATTTACGCTAACTTAAACATNCGCTAACTTTAACATTTAACAAATAAAAACCTGAGGCCAGTTAAATTAATGGAATGGCTAACAAGTAGAAATTAGTTAAGAAAAAAAAATGGCAACGCATGGTTCGCGAAGCCGGCGATGGGAGACATGGCCGTGGACATGTCTAACACGAATACACGTGTCCGTATTGGCTACGTGGATTACTGACATGCGCGTGTACACTGATGACAGGTAGTCGGGGGACAGCCTCCCCGTGGCTCCCTGTGGAAACTGGGCAAATATAACCAGACTAATGTCACCACTCCCTCCTGTTGGCGATCACCAAGCTATAACTGATTTTANCAGCCTCCCCGTGGCTCCCTGTGGAAACTGGTCAAATATAACCAGACTAATGTCACCACTCCCTCCTGTTGGCGATCACCAAGCTATAACTGATTTCAAACAATTTTAACATTTATCATCCACATTTCATTTTAATATGAAGTTTTATTTAGTTGATTTAACTCCTTTGGAGGTTATTTGTTGTGTCGATGATTATTATTTTATAATAAATTTTACGTGCTTTTATAATTTGAAGTTTAAACGTTACCTTGGCAGTGAGTATATTATTAACTATATTTAAAATGTACATTTGAAAATTTGACAATTCTTGAGTACATTATAACAGGAAAAAGATTGTAGTATAAGAGAAAACGTGGAGGGCCTTGTGGCTGAGAGGGTCGCAAGAGTTGTTACATGAATGACGACAGGTACTGCGCAGGAACACTTCACTGCCGGACCTGTGTTGTATCGGGCTGCCGCTCACGAGAGTTGCTCGAAGTGACGGACACCTACCTCAACGCGAGCATGACAACGGCGTACGAGGTTCTGCCTGCCCCATCCCTTCAGCTATCCCCTGGGTTTTGCTTCTGTCGTTGATACACGCACGTACTGTGTTCATGTAGGGACGACAGAACCACCTCGCGGGCGATACTCCGTGGTTCGCCCACACCTTCACGCCCATCTGTCTTTCAGCAGGCCTCCTGGACCTCACGTTGCCAATCTCAAAACTCTCCGTGACGTGGCCCCTATTGCCAGTTTCATTTTTGCACGCTTTTATCTTTCCCCTGTATAATAATCTGTAAATTATAACATTTCGTTTATAATAAGTACGAATGAATACGGAGCGAAAACTGGTGTTTTGGTAACGCCCAGTAAGAAATTGTTATTGTAAAAATATTATTTAGTGAGTGCCCACGAATGCGGTTCCTTGTCCCGTTGGTGAAATGAAGGTTTATTCTACTCAGGTTGGGAGCATAACGACATTTATTATGGGAGAGTTTGGCATAGGGAAAATTTCCTCTGCAAGGTGCGCTGATGTTAAATAAGTATGCCGGCGGTAATTGGAGAAATAAAGTATTTTTGTGTGTACAAGATTGGTTTTGGCTCTAATCGTTATATAGGTATATTTGATGCAGCCAAAATATTAAGTATTATCTTTATTTTGTAGCTATCACTCACGCCCTCCAATGGTATTTCCAAGAGGAAACAGCAAAGATACAACAGTTTTTGGTATTGAGCGTTCATAAACAAGCTTACTTCAGTGGAAAAACATAACTTACTTAAGTGCGGAGGAATATAGTTTGTCATCGAAAGAAACTTAGTAATTTTCGCCTTTCGTTTATGGAACCTGCACAGGAAAACTCTAAAAATAATATTTTTTTAAAACAATTACAGTATTATATTTTTTGATTCATTTGTGCTATTTGAATAAAGTAATTATGTAAGACTAGGTTTTGCTAAATTCAATTTACGGCAGAATATTTGAAAAAAATATGCGAATATATTTCGCTACCTCTCCGCTCTAGTGCGAAGTACAAATTTTATTCTTCACGTAGGGTCTAACACTACACAAGTCTGATAATTTTACACAGATATATTTAATGTATGAAAATTGCAACTATTCCATTTACTTACATACAAAACGAAAAAGGTCGGTACAAATTCGACACGAGTGCAGCCTGACGGCGAACATTTTAAGTTGCCAAAATTAAAGTATCGTGCTTCCCAACCTTAGTCGAATAATATAACAGATTATAGTCCATTCGCGGTGACTTCCAACTGTCCTGAAGCCCTGCTTAAGTTCTACTTTCAGGGTATTCTTCCGCCTCATGCGAACAAAGCTCAACTATGTCTAGAGAATTACACTACAGGGACCACGCATCACATTCGTGCGCACTGCGTTTAATATTATTTTGCAGGAGAACTATTTCTTACTAGACATTACAACACACGTATTTACCCCCTGCTTTTATTCATATTAATTATGAATTAAATATTAAGATTTCTACACGAAATATATTTTAACATTTCAAATTTAACTAAAAATGAATTATTGTTGTGTTAAACGACATATTTAGGAAGAAAAAAACAAACATGGTATACATATGTGATTTTTGAAGGCTTGATTCCAAATAATATGAAGAAAACTAGAATGGGCAGCAGTGTGATTTTCTATACTCGGTTAAGCTTTGTTTGCACGAGGCGGAGGTATATGCAGTAAGTACAACTTGAACAGGGCTTGAGTGAAGTTGTAAGTGACGATGCGTGGACTAGAGAGCCGACTCAAGTGCGAAGAGTTAGTGCTGGCACAGGGAAGGCGTTCAGCGTGCCTGTCAGCGGGAGGAAGTGCACGAACCAGCCGCCAGATAGCAGTACGTGCGCGGTGGCGGGCCCAGGTGTAGCGGCCGCCGCCACTTTCAGAAACCTCGGCCGATCCAGTTTCCTAATCGGGGACCCGCGGCACGCATTTGAGGTCCTTGCGCGGCCACGTGCGTGCATGTCGCCGCTCAAGGCCGCCTCACCACACTGCTGCCAACTATAGGTTGTTCGCGGTCAACTCAGCACGTCTAACATACCTGCTTGCTTGGTATAATCTATTCGCGGTTCCTTCACACTTTTTCAATCAAACATTTGAATAATCACCCCATGTATGACGTGTTTAGTTATTTTATAAATATGCCGTGTATCACAAGCATTTTATACCTCTGTTGACATAAAAGTATATATTTTCCCCTAAATTGAAGTTTTACCTGTATTGTGTTTATAAATTATAATATTTCATTTATAATAAATATGAATAAAAACAGTGAGAAAAAGTGTGTGTTGGTAGCCCCTAGTAAGAAATAGTTCTCATGCAAAATATTATTGCAACTGAGTGCGCACGAATTCGGTGCGTTGTCCTTTGGTGTTGATTTCTAGACTTAGATAAACTTAGTTTTCACGAGGCGGAGGAATATCCTGGAAGTAGAACTTCAGCAGTGCTTCAGAAAAGTGTGAAGTAACCGTGAATGGACTATATCTACTTGTATGCGCACTGTGTATTCCTATGCCATGTGTACAGTTAAGATTGCCATGGCTCTGGTCACTTCATTAATGTGTCAGTCAAGCGAAACTGTAAAATGATTAGCAAAGGAACAAATTTGCCAATTCATACACTTACGTGCATTACAAAAAAAAAATAAAGTGAAATAATTTCAGTATTTACAAGTATTTACCTGATACTTTTAATTCAAAGTTAAGACATGGGATTATTTTCTCTCCGTCGTTGTAGGCCATTCACGGTTACTTCACACTTTTCTGAAGTCCTGCTTAAAGTTATACTTTTGGTTACCAATTAAGTATCCGTCCGCTGCATGTAAACATAAACACTGTCACGTGACTACGTTTAAACGGTCAAATTCTTGTTTACTGTTTTCAGTTGTTCAAAGAATTTAGTCATATTTCGAAAACCATTTCGTAAGGATGTTCAGAATTTAGGCCTATAACCTAGGGTTGCCAACCCAGAATTTCAAAAACTAGGATTTGAAGTTAGAAAAACCAGGAAAATTCAGTTTAAAAACAGGATGCAGTAATAGATAAGCAATAGTTAAATTAACATGTAGTGGAGATAGGTTAAATGAAATTCAAGTAATAATAATCATATTTTTAAATAAAAGTATTCGAATAAAAATATATGAGTTGAAATTATGTTATTAAAATATAAAACAAACACTTTAGTTTTGTAAAAAATTCTTTAAACTGAGGTTAGTATCTAATAAATTCTAATATTACAAACTTATTTATTTTTGTTATACTTTTCAACCCCACCAATTTCCCTCAGTATGTGTGGTTGAGTTAACAAATAATCATACAATTGGTCACACTTCATATCTATGTTATAGATAGTTTTGATGATTGCAGCTGCTGTTGTTGGCAGTAATCGATTTCTTTCTTTTGACCACTGTGAATTTATGAGAGAAAAGACTCAACATTAGCGTTATGTCCCGGTATACTAAACACATATTCAGCCACTTTCCGTAGTTCTGCATACTGTTCCTCGGAAATGCATTGCTTAAAATATATTATCCAAAAGGAGTTTAAGATGACGTCTTTTTGAGTAGGATTCAAATTTATGCTAAAATTTTTCAAATTAACCCACTCGTCAAATAATTTCCCGTCGTTAATTTCAATGCCGTGATCTTTTAAAAAGACCAAAGATTTTTCAATTTTGTTCCAATCTAGCAAATCAGACCCTGTTAGATCAATCCAGTCGAAAACTTTTAGGTCCTCAAATGGTTCAATCCACATTTTTAAATAGTCATTGATTTCATTATAAAAATCTATTATTTTAGTTGAAAATTCTTCCGTGTTCTTTCCGTCGTCATGCAACTTCTTTAAAATTGTTCTTAATCTTAGAGGACAAAAATTGTTAGTTATCCTCTCCTCTAGTAATGAAATAACTCTGCCCAAAATTTTTCTGATTTCAACAACACTGTTTTCTTTTCTTTCCACTCTTTCAATATTTGTGTGAATTATCGCCATTACTGAATGAACGAGGTACAGGCAACCCTCATTGTTAAAAAACTGCATAATGTACTGTGGAGGTTTGTCTAAACTAATAAAATATTCTTTTAACGGCTCATGGTATTTAAAAAGTTTTTCAATTGCCGGAAAAAGGCTTAACCAGCGTGTCTTGGAGTGAGACTGAAGTTGAGTATACTCCATGCCAATATCATTGCAAAACTGTCGCAGTTTTTCTGTTCAAACAGTGTATGTAGAAAAATGATTATAAATTTTAACAATTATTAATTCCACGTCTATGGGCAGAATGTCACATCCGTGATGAACAGCAGTATTGAGTACATGAGCAGGACAACCAATACCTATAATGTCTTTGCCTAATTTTTCCTTCAGTTTACAAAAAGAAAAAAATATTGTTTGTTCCAGCTCTTCCTCTACCACCAAAGTTCGAACTGTAATTATCTCCTAAGAATGCTACACATTTTTCTGTTATATTATATTTTTGGAGCTGATTATTTACTAAACTCACCAAAGTTTCAGCAGTTTCATCGGGAACTGTTTTAATGTCTAATATCTTGCAACTTATGCCTTCGCCACGATAATCAAAATACTGAACCAATACAGGAATTAATTTAGTTGCCCCATGATTGCTAGCATCACAACAGACACTAACATACGATATTATTTTCAAGTCATCTGTAATCTTCATTGAAGAATGAGGGCTTAAAACGCCAGTCACAATTGCAGTTGCCTTTGTTCTGTTGCACGTCATTTCTTTTGCGATTTGTGAATCGCTAAACATAATTTTTATTCAACTGCAACGTACAGTCTAAAGAGTGAAAGGACACATGGTGACGAATCGTGTGGTGAGCTGCAGCCCCTTCAGCAGCGACAGTCTTCTCATTTGTTGACGATTTCTTTATAAAAGTGTTTAAGGCTTTAGAAGTCCCTGCCTGGGACTGTAATCTCTTCTTATGCTTGGCTGTTTTCTGATGCTCCTCAATATCTATCGCACCTCTGCTGGCTATAGATATACTGGATTCACAAATACAACAATACACTTCAGAGTCAGTCTTGCCGCGTTTGAACGAGGGAAACCTTTTTTCTAAAACTTCGTTGAAAGTGCATTTTCGTTTTGGCATTTTGAAGAAACGACAAACTTATAATACAATTATACAGCTGAAACAAAAGAAATGCTAGTAAAAAGCGAGCTCATAAATTAAAATTTAATGACATTTACAAATATCTTTCTATTCTAATCTGTATTCTCGGAATAAATAATACTAATACAATAGAATAGTAAAGACTATGATACAATCAAAGATAAGTTTAAATACTTACGTATTTCTCCTTTAAAATAAATATTTTAAATGCGTTGTATTGGTGTAGCACTTATTCACTTACAAGTAGATAACTGAATAGCAAGCTGTATGCCTAATGCAAGGTTACAAAGAGAAAGCACTATGCGACAATAGCAGAGAGAAAGAGACATCACAGGGCGTTACGTCTGTGTTTTAAAACAGTGCGGGCAGCGCGAACACTCGAGCCGTGAGGCCGCCCGTTACATAAGGACTGCAAAAGTGGCGCGCGAATTTTCAAATACATGACCATATCAGGGAGCTTTAAAGCCCAGGACGCTGCTTAACAACTATCCAGGACACTCCAGGACATGTCCTGGGAAAACAGGACGGTTGGCAACCCTACTATAACCAAATGTAGGTCAGTTTTATGACTTTTAACAATGTCTATGTTGACGATAGTTCTTACGGTGATTATTTTACATTGTTAACATATTTGTTATACACAACATAGCACATTACACAAAATACAAGTTAATATTTTGCCGCGACTGTGTTTAACCCTGTTACAACTGCGAAGGGAAGAACTGTAGTGGGTTATTTTGTTAAAAAGACGGCCTTAGTTGGAATAAAAATTAAAACGAAGGGACATCCAGTCCAACGAAAAGACACAGTAAATTCTAGCGCAACTCGTGTTGCTTATTTTTTGTACATAGCAACAACAAACTTAAAAGATAATGGTGAGCATGCACATAAATAAGCCTACCGTAACTTTTACTCCGCTCATATTTCTATGTATTGGTACTTACTGTTTTCTAAGTTCATTTCATTATTTATTGAAATTTATCTGGCTGGGCTTAGTATTTTGTTGGGGTTGTGGCAAACATTCAAATCACAGAAACGGAAGTACTTCCAAACATCTAGGGCAAGGTTACAACGCTGTGATAAACAGACGTGACTCTCAAACAATTAATTTAGTATTAAAAAACAGTTCACGGTTAGAACGTATTAATTTCGCACGTCCTATATTTGCAATCCCACACACACACTGGTCCAACGTAACATAATTGCAACAGTACTCTTTCACACACACAGCGGTCACAACGCACTTTACAGTATATTTATTCCTGCAGTGGAAAAACAGATTATCACAAAATCGTAACTTGTCTATAGGTAGGTTTAAAAACACAANTGTCTACAGGTAGGTTTAAAAACACAACGAGTACGAACTTGACGCTTCGTTCAGAAACACGCCATGTCATGTCGGCGTCACCAGTCGCCACTTCTGCCAACTTCGCATTTGTAACCGTCCCGCCATCACATCTAAATATATTATAATAAGTATTCAAACAATAAAATTTCGTTTTAGTTGTAAATTACAAATTCGAAAATTATTATTTTTGCTGTAATAAATATGAAATATGCTAAAATTAAAAACATATATAATTTTTTTGCTACTACAGGCACAGCGAAACTTCCCGAAAGAGAGAAATAAAAATAGAAAGAGAGAGAGAGAGAGAGAGAGAGAAAGAGACCGAAAGAGAGAGAGAGAGCGCGCCCGACAAGCTTCGCTCCGCCTATTGAATTTTCTCCCTTGGACGAAAAAAAAAAAAAACACCATGTCACTAGGGGCTACGCACGGTAATTTGCGCTGATATTTTAAACTGTAATTATGACATATATTTACTTCAATGCTACTTAAAAATTCAAATATATCAATAGGCAACGTTTAATTTACAAATTACATACCAAAAAACTAAGCTAAAACAATATTTATCTATGAACTATTTCTCACCAGCCGTTGCCAATTCATCGCGGCTGTCACTGTTTTTGATTCGTATTTAATACAAAATATATATTATAAGTTATAAAAGACACTAAGTTCAAGTTTCATCGATTCAAAAATAGAGTAGGCCTACTTTAAAGTTAATCACAGTGTTATATCTTCGTGGCATACGAGTTATTGAAAAGAACAGGTTGACATGTTACGCCTAGGGCGACTTTTCAAAGGTTCGTTTGAAAACATCCGAAGAAGCCGCTAATGGACTGTACCAACTTTACTGATCGCTTGTCAGTCAGCGTGCCCAGGTAGGGGCAGCGACATTTTTCAATTGCCGATTAAAAAAGTGCGTAAATAATCGTTAAACAGCCTATTTAGTCCATTCACGGTTACTTGCAACTTTTCTGAAATCCTGCTGAAGTTCTACTTTCAGGGTATTCCTCCGCCCAACAAACGAAGCTTAGCCAAGTATAGGAAGTTACAAATTACTCCAAAGCGACAACGTATCGTATTTATGTGCACTCAGTTTAATAACATTTTGAATAGGAACTATTTATTCCTAGTTATTACCAACACACCTATTCTCTCACTGCTTTATTAGAATTATTATAAATGAAACATTATGCTTTATCAATAAAATATAAATAAAAGTTAAATATAATCAAAAATAAGATACTTCTATCTTAATAGTAGTATAAAACGCTTGTGAGAAGGAAACAACCAAACACATCGCATAGGCAGTGCCGGA
>NQII01002042.1:395184-423814 GCA_002778355.1 Clitarchus hookeri
CCGAGAAGCGCGGGAGCGATAAGGGCGACACTGCCACGCGCATCAAGTACGCCATCGCCGCTAAGCGCAAGGCTCTGAACTGGCGTGCAGTGTTCTCGTCGTGCTGCGTGTACCTATGGGACTTTCAGCTGTGACCACATTATTTTATTAGTGGCAAGTCTTTAGGAAGGTTCAGTGCAGGCCCCTATAGTAGTTTTGTATGTATCTGATGCGTGCTTTTTGAGCTACAGCGCCTTGGAAAGGCAGTTTTTAGCGGTTTTGGAGTACTCTGAATTGATGTTTCTAACGTACGTGATATTTTGAAAGTACTTAACAGCTCTCGTCTGAAGTGTGTGTTCTTTTCGTAGATAAGTACATTGGACGCACGCTTAATAGTTTAGTTGAAAAACTTGTATTTCGAACACTCTGCAACGCAGTTCAAGCGCCAGGTAGACGGGCGCCTTAATATGTGGGCGCCACTAAACCCCTCCTGCTGGCACGGCAGCTCCAGTCTCTCGCTACAGGAAGTCACGACTCGCCAGGACAGCACGCCGCGTCCACGATTACCGACCTTAAAACCAATAAAGCAGCGGGCAGCGAATCTCGAACGGAAAATAAAGTGCCCGGTGTCCGCCGAAGTATAAACACCTCCGTCGCTGATTGGTGTCCGTTTCCACCCGCAGACCTGCGACGCCAAACACGGCCCTTCTCTCCGACATAGCGATTTTACGTCAGGAGTTTAAATTCCTTTATTTCATTCGAAAATCTATGACACCTTTAAATAGATCTTGTAGGGATGTTAATATGTTTTAATGCTATAATTTAAAACTTGCTATTATAACAAAAAAAAAAATTGCTGTATGCCATGCCGTGGAAGTCTCTGAGTCATAAAAAAACCACGCAAGAAAAAATGAACGAAATACAGTGCAACTGGGAATCAATTTTTTTTAGTTTCAAGTAATATTTAACTCATTTTTAACTCAAAAATTCTTATAGGAAATATGTTGTGTTTCAATTTGTTGTCCTGTAACGGCGCCTCTTATGTTCGTAGAAAGTCAGTAAGTGGTTTCCACTTAACTTATCCTGAACTTACATTTGAACATACCCACGCCTTAGCCGGGAGTTGAGAAATTTACCTCTCGTACCGTAGCCTACCGTTCCAGCTATTTAGCCCAGGGAGACGGCAACTTTTGTGTTGAGCTTCGTAACCCAAAAAAGTAATAAATTCAAGATGGTTTACGTGTGATGACCTCTGATTGGCGAGATTTCGACGTCTAACACCCTCGCAGTGACCTTCCTCTCTGCGAGGAGAACCAGGCGGACTGTGCGGGGTAACGCATGCTGCATGCTGGGCTACAAATAATTCTTCATTTGTTCTTTCAGTCACTACAACATTTATAATTTTTAGACGCCTGGGCGTCTCCCTTAAGTACCTTACGAGCCACGACCGAAAAATGTCCGCATCCCGGCGGAAATAATTACGTGCGGCCTGGAAAGAGGACGTTATTGTGTTCCTTTGCTTTCAAATGAAGCTGGAGGTTTCGTCTGCTGGCGTGTGAACGTTGCCATTCTTGTCGACCACTCGACCACCCAGGGTCTGCCGGCCAGCAAGGACCGTAACCCGGCAGTCGGCTGTCTTCGTGCACGTCAAGACTCACTCTGCCGGGTGCAACGAGTGTCGTCGCTAGCGCTTCCGGCAGGTGATCACGTGACTCGTGACGTCGCTGCGCCGAGATTCTTCCCCTTCCCCAGGCGTCGGCGGAGTTGCAAGACGCTCAATAACGAGGACAAGAAAAAAGAAAAAGACTGTTTTGGGTCCCATGCGCATGCGTCAATTTAAATAAAGAACTCAGATTGGCTATTATGCCATAAGCCACCTGATTATGAAAATCGCAATGTTGCGATATTTCTTCCCCGGCAGAGAGGGGTGTAAAACTCTGATTTATAAAATGTGCAGGCTGAGGCCGTCTCTAGGTATTCGGCTCCCGTCTGCGTCATAATGCATTTGAGATAAGTATTGTATTAAGGGACTTGTCTTGTCAAAGCTAATATGGGTATTTGGCGCTCCATATTTTGTGTTAGGTTTTCATGATGAAAAATTTTATAGGCATGATTGCCATCCTCTACACTGATCTTCAAAACACATCAGCTGTGAAATACGGGAAAGAGAATGAGCACAGGGCCATTGCAGCCCTGGGAGAAGCTGCACATGCAAAAATTCGGAATTGTGGGTTTTTTGTTGGTCCTGAATTACCGTATTTCGGTGCAACACCTGATGGCTTGATAGATGAAGATGGCATTGTGGAAGTCAAATGTCCGGCGTCCGCAGAATTGTTGAGTCCTGAATCTGCTATTCTGCAACGGAAGGTGACGTTCTGGAAAGTTGGAAAAGATAAGAAAATTGCGGGGTAAACAAGTGCCATGATAAACAGGACTGACGTGTTGCAAGTTTTTATTGGCTGGACTTAAGAACGTATCAAGTGAACTGTGAATGGCATAAGCAGAAGACTTATTACCGCGCGGGAGAACCGCGTTTGCTGCGCACTTGTTTACTTGTGAACGCAGCTGTACTGCAGTGCTGATGCGAGTCGTGCAGAGTGGTCCGGTCGAGGAAGGAGAGAGCAGGTGACTGGCGGAGTGGCCCGGGGCCATGCTCGCGTGCACAGGAAGTGCCTCGTGCCGCCGTCAAACGTCCCCGGGGCCAGCGGGCATCCGCCTCGACAGCGCATGGCACTGGAGACTCTTAGCCAGAGAACAGAGGCCACTCCTCGCCCGCGCTACATACACACACACATGGCGTGGTGGTTCCTTTCATGTGGGCGTACCCGAGCTCTGATTGGCTGCGCGGAACTCTGAGAACTGGCCTGACTGGCTTGTGCTTCCTCCGAAAAGCTTCTTATTGGCTGTACCGATGGGTTGCCAGGCACTGATTGGCGAACGGCGTTTCCTTCTGTTGCCGGCCAGCGACGCCATTTAGCCGGCGTTCGCGGGATAAACGGCTATTTCAATTCTGCATTGTAGAGTAGTGTGTGTAAAGCCGGAGCCGCCCACCGACACCTCCGCGGCTGTTGGGCGGTTGTTGCCCGCGGAGCCTAGCAGACGCACGTTTACGTCGGACAACCACCGCCGCCTGCAGTATATAATACGTGCAAAGAGGCCAGTAAATAAGAGCTCGCGCGGCGTTCAGCGCCGCTTATTGAGATGGCAGAGCCAACCGCAGACGCGTCCGCGGGGAAATGGAAAGAAACTACTACGTGATCGCCGCGTGGACTGCAGGCGCGATGCAGGGATATACAGCGTGTCTCAGATCTCAGTTACGTAGCCAACACGCCAGCTTATCATTTCACACGCTGCAGCGACATCTGTACCTTGTATCGATAACTAGAGACCATTACTAACATTCCCCGCATTTTGTTGCTACTCTCCCGTTCTGAAACAACGTATCGCTGGTAGCGCCGTTGCACATCAAGAACACTAGTAAAAGTTAATTTCGGAACTAGAGAACGTAGAACAGTCTACAGTCTAGATCTCCAGCCTAACACCAGTGCCCCCGGTGTCTTGCTAGTGCTGGATCAAAGACGCGATGTGTTCGCAGCAGCAGACTCGTTACGACGCACTAATGTCGCGGAGAACACTATCGAAACCGAGCACCAGAACGCAGTTTTCTCTCCACCACGCAGTTATCTCAACAACCCAAGTAAAATCATTCGAGAGCAAATACACGAGATGTTAGCCAAGGGCGTCATTTCAGACCCACAGTTGAATTGCAATGACGACGATACTTATAATGGAGTTCCTGTTTACTGTGACTGTCGCATCACCTCTTAAAAGCAGTTGAGTTCAGATTACATTTTTTACTTCGACTTCAATATCGAACTCGAACATACTCTTATTTCAAGGTATGCATTCAGGATGAAACAAGCAACATGAGGCAATGCAGGTGTGAAGAGTACTACAACTATGGAATACTAAAACATTTTCCCTCCTGTCAACAACAAGAATATGTCGTAACCACACTACTCATAGATTATTGTTTTTAATTAGCAGTAATGTGTCTTAAATTTGATTTATCAAAATTTTTGCAAAATTAAATTACAATTTTAGGTTTAATTAAAAAAATTATCTGAGTTTAGAGTGGTTACGTATCCCGAATAAACTTCAATTTTTAATTTTGACTTTAAATATTTTTTAAAATTATTCAAATCTGTAATTTAATTGTAGTAGAGTGTTTTTTAAGTGTGTGTCATGTACGCTCGGTGACATTACACAATTAATTACTTTCTTAGTCTCTGGGTGTAATAAAACTACAAGCGGTCTAACATTAATGATCTTTAGGAATAAATAAAATGAAATTACAGGGAAACAAGCAATTAATAAATTAGAAATCCACGTTTTTTTCTCTCCAATTTGCGTGAGTGTAATAGCCGGGGGTTGTTATTTGAGGGGGAGGGGGGTGACAAAAATGTAACCTCGTTTATAGCTGGGCTCTCACTATAAAAGACGTTTCATTTTTGGAATTCAGTTAATAACATTGCCAGTCGGAATATACAAAGAACATCGAGATCTTTACACATTTGCAGACATCCAAGAGAGCCCGGAAGTAAGTCTCTGTACGACCGTCTTACAGACCCACAGCCACACCGCATCAGGCTCATGGTGCATTTGCAGAGGAAACATAGATGAAGTGCGAATGCAAACGGCGCAGCATCCAATTTGTGTGTTCTGACACTGGCCCTTTTCGTTACTAGAGCTATCACAAAAAAATGTGGCTTAAACTGCGATTCGCATATTGTGCACGTAAACGATTTGCAATAGTGCACTGCTTTCGACAGAGTTATAATGCTACTGGGGAGTATTCAAGTTCGACTAAATAATAATTTATATACAGCAGGAGCCCGTTAAAAAAAAACTGCATTAAATAGACGCTCATGGCGCTGTCTGAACACGTGATTTTCACAGCTGTGCTGACAGGTGACGACAATGTCAGAAGAACAAAATGAGCTTCTCTTCTGCAGCAGCTGGTGACGCCTGCCATGCGACGGTCTGCAACCCGCACGTCACCTGCCGCAGTGAACACACTTTCTTCGCCTCACTGAGATACGTATATTTACTAGGTACACTAAGTCTACCATATCTAATGCTAAGTTCCGTTTGCTATACACCAAGTTCTCAGTTGGAATTTTAGACATGGCTAATGAGCGATCTCAAAACGCTCAGTTTCCTCCGGATCCATGCCGTGGTGTTGGTTGCTGCAGCTTTCTTAGAGAATGTGCAGCAGTGGTCAGTCACTAACGTACCCTAGACACCAGTTGCCCCAGTGAGGTGACAACAGACTCCTGGCTGGGCTGCGCTAACTAGGGATCTTACCCTCTCGCTGTATGTTTGACCATCACGATGGACGACTCCTCAGTCCTGCAAACACTCCACAACTGTTCATCGACCACTACTTCATTTGAATCCATTCTCCACTTCCATTTAATCACATAAAATTCACTCACTCGAGCGACAGACTGAATCAGAATCCTTAAGCGCGTTCCAGGGGCGCGGTGTCTGAGCGGTTAGACTGCCCGCCTCTCACCAAGGCGAACGGGGTTCTATCCCCGGCCGGGTCACTCCCGGATTTTCGCAAGTGGGAATCGTGCTGGATGATGCCGCTGGTCGACGGGTTTTCTCGGGGATATCCCGTTTCCCCCGCCCTTGTATTCCGGCGCTGCTCCATTCTCACGTCATTTCGCCTTCATGGGCTCTCAAGACCTCGTTGTTAAGAGCCGCCTAAATCTCTTCACTCAACTAACTTTGGAGCGTTCCAGATTAATCCGCTCAGCCGCCGTATCCATGAACAAGGACATGTTGCACATGAAGGATGTTTATGGTTGGAACTGTACACAATAAGGAACCAGTGGCCGGTTTTGAAGTTTCTGTGCATCTCGTCTCTGAATGGTTAATTATGACATCAAAGCGTGAGATAGGTTGTTCAATGGTTTCGAGAAGCACGCTTGACACAAGTACAATGAGCGTTAAAAAGATGAAACTGGAACGCGTGAGCGAATTCATGACAGAACGAGTTAAAAATGGTCCAATCACAAATATAACTGTTTGAAGTTAAGATTCTTAACCGAAGCAAAATGGTGAATGGCGGGGTGCCGACGCATATGTGAACTTGTGTGTTTGTTGCTGCTTGAAGGACTAGTAGAGGACTTGTGGTCAGTTCGCGAAGGCAGGCGAGGCGACAGAACGCAGTGTTTCGCAAAGCGTCTCGCGAGGAGAGTTTGGCGCGGTGACTGAGGTGTGCCCAGGTCACGCATGTCGCAAGCAGAGGTGAGCCGTGGTGCGTGTCTCCCGTGGATGTTGCGCCATCACGACTGTCTCGTTGCCTCACGCACACCTCCAGCACACACGTCGACCCTGCCGCAGCAACACACCTCTTACTCGCGCTCGTGTGGGAAGGACGGGCTGGGGTCTCACTGCAGCTCTGCTCTTCCAGCTCTCAGCTCCACGCCTCTAATGTACGCTTCACTACGAGCCTCTAATGTACGCTTCACTACGAGCCTCTAATGTACGCTTTGCTACGAGCCTCTAATGTACGCTTCGCTACGAGCCTCTAATGCACGCTTCACTACGAGCCTCTAATGTACGCTGCCACACTCAAGATCTTGAATATGCAGTCATCAGTCTTCAAAACTGAAATGACAATGGCTAATCACAGTTTCACATTCAAACATCTGCTGCCTCAGAGCGTCTAACGTATAGTGGTCAAATCTAATGCAATTACACCAAAGTATCCAGTTAATTTACACTTGAGACATTTTTCTGTGAGGGTAAATATAACATTTAGAAATGACGGAAATTTTTTTTTGCTTTTGTTATCAATAATAAAAAAAATCTGAACTAACTCAATTTACTTAATTTTACTACTAACATATAATAAATATGTAATTTTTAGTGACGATCGTTCTTTATTTGTTCGAAGTCAATTGGTTCTAAGAATGCATGGAAGCCATGGCCTCACTTTCTTTACCTTGCGCTTTACGCAGTACGCCAACAGCAGTTTACATTTGTCATTACACAACCTTATTTAAATTGGAAAAGTTCTGCTTTGAAAACACATAACGAAGTTGTACTACTTCGATTAACATTTTCTCACAAGTAATTAAAGTTTGAGGTTTTTCCTATTTGAGGAAACCGTAGTAACGACAGTGGTGGTTGTATTAACATGTTTGTTCACAGTAACATTAAGTCCGGAAATTACTGCGACAGACTGCAAAATCTAAATATTCCCTAGACGCCTGTGTCATCTCAACACAACGAAACACTTAAAGTTACAGACACCTTGCGAAATGCATGCACCAAGCAATCCTGAACTAAGAGGCGGAATCAGACGAGGGAAATTTTCGAAAGAAGGTTTATTGCACTGATCGCGAGGTGGACACACTGCTGCAATGTAGGGGTTTACTTTAGGTTCTCATACTTTATCATTCTCTCCATCACCACTCCGCAGTTCCATCCTCCTCTCAGCCGATTCCCAGGCCTAATTTCTCTCTACAGTCCATTTTGTATCTTCACACAGAACACATGTAAGATGTAAAATTGCTATTACCCGAATTACTACATATTTGCCATAATAAGCGATAATACCACGAAATTGTAAAAATAAAAATCCAACTGTTTCGAAAATGCTTACTCTAGCCTTTACTAAACGTTGCACCTTGAATAGAAACACAAAAGCTTGGAAATACTTTTCCTGATTCAATCCCAGCAATAATGTAAGTAATAAACTTATTGTTTTTATTAAAGTATATAAAATTAAGAATAAGGATATTTTTTTTTCGAAACGTTCATCTCATAACTGGTTATAAAACGACGGACC
Source organism: Clitarchus hookeri (assembly GCA_002778355.1). NCBI lineage: Eukaryota > Metazoa > Arthropoda > Insecta > Phasmatodea > Phasmatidae > Clitarchus > Clitarchus hookeri. Next base: position 403,031 of record NQII01002042.1, read on the forward strand.
AGCACAATTTCCGTTCACGTGAGTTCCTCGGTGTCGTGACTATTTCTGTCCGGGTAATAACCGAACTAATGTCTAACATCAAATACCGAAACTTCATTGCGAGTTGTTGACGTCTTTGAACTAGAGCCAAGAGTCGCTAGCCGGCTTCCTATGAAGTCGAAATAGACGCGGTACAGCGTTATGGCAAATGTTAAGGTAAAGGTTGTGGCAGATGTTCCCACACACGAGTACTCTGCCCAGCCTCGCCGATGGTAGGACTATCAGACTGGCATCTCGTTCGACCCACGTCAACACGAGGAAGTTGAGTGTTTAATGCTGCTCAGAAAACACAAAACTCTCGTTAAGTTATCGGATGATTACTGGTATTGTCAAGTGTCGGTAAGATTTCACACGACTTCGAAGACACTGTCTTTTTATACCGGATGTTCACGAACAAATGATAATAAACACCAAAGTGAGGTAGATAAGTACAAATGGAGCATATTTCACCCGGGAGCCAATAGTCTAACGTCCATAGTTAACCCGCTAATGGCAGTGGCAATGTGCAGGGGCGAGTATGCAACCTTGTGTACGCGGCATTGTAACCAGCCTGTGCGAGGTCTGCGTGCCTGATAACACCGCTCAGTACCGCATAGCCGCAGTCTCGGAGGTGCTACGTATCTGCAGTTCCTGCAGGACGTGGTACCGGGACACTTGGAGGAAGCTCCTTTAGATGCTCGCGAGGCGATGTGGTTTCAGCAGTACGGAGCCCCGCCTCATTCCGCCATTGCGGTTCGCCGGCACCTCGACATGCACTTCCCGACCCGGTGGATAGATAGGGGAGGCCTCATAGCATGGCCACCACGCTCACCTGACATCACACCACCTGACTTCTGGCTGTGGGGCCACATCAAACCGATGGTGTACGCCACGCCACTTGACACGAGGGATGAGCTCATTACGCCGGAAGCCTTTGCACATGTGCGTCGCAACATGCTTCAGCGCTGCACCGCCTGTGCGGACAGTTTGAACAGACACTTTGTCCCCATGCCTTCAGCACAAATGTGTAAATAAAGTGTAATTTCATTGCACTGCCTGTAGCCTAGTTATTGTGATTGCCTACTCGCCCCTGCACATTGCCACTGTCATTAGCGGGTTAACTGTGGTCGTTAGACAATTGGTTCTTTGATGAAATATGCTCCGTTTGTACTTATCTGCCCTACTTTTGTGGTTATTATCATTTACTTGTGAACACCCGGAATAGCTCGTAATTGATACCATCGAAATTATGTCGGCGTGCTAAAGGACAGATTTCCGTAATCAAAAAGTGTGCAGAGGAGCTATTCCAGTCAGATGAACGTACCTGATGGAATAGTTAGCGAAAGTGAGACAGATCCCGGCATGGTACTGTGTAAAAGACAAGGGAAGGAGCAGATATCGGACTGACAGCGACTCGTCGATACTTGTTACGCCAACAGATGTCAGACTAAGGGCTCGCTGGCACTTTGTGTTTCCTGAGTGTGGTCTGGAGTCTTCGCTTACTCCCTCCCTTCTCAACTCCACCCTCGAGAGAAGCAATGGTTCTACGTCATTTCTAAGAACACGCAAGTGACACCATTCCCCATCCCCTCTCTTTCTGCTAGGCGTACATCAAAATAATATGCAAGAGAAAATCGTGCCTGGTAATGTAATCACACCGACGGTAAATATTTTACTTTCGTGAATTCCTGACTTGCATCTGGCTAGACTGAAAGTTACACTCACCAAGTACAGTAAGCATAAGCGTTAAGCCTAGAGGCAAACTAGCCCGTGGAAACTTAATTTAAGTTCATCAATGTTAATCGAGTATCGTTATGTGACTCGTAGTTTTGTGTTAACAGAATGTGACATATTCTCAGGAATTGCGGTGATGAATCGTTCCTGCAGTGAGTAAGAGGAAACTCAGGTGTAATATTAGCAGGAGAAGTAAGCTTGTGAAACTGTCAGTTACCCGGAAACCATTTTAGGATCTCCTTTGCGAATGTGACGGTTTCTGCCGACACATGCAAATAGGACTCTGTCTCTGTTTCCTCAGGAAGATGTTCGATTNCGCCAATATGACTCTGTCTCTGTTTCCTCAGGAAGATGTTCGATTTTCAAGAAATAGACACCCCGTTAGTGTGTCATCAATGGGCATCATAAAGCTTAGTCTGGGATTGCACAGTAAAAGAAAACGCACTTACAAAAATCTATTTTCTCCTTTTTCTGAAGTACAAAAATAAAAAAATATCAATTCCCAATATGAGATTACAAAATCTATTTAAAAGTTTTAATAAAATCCCATGATTTTAATTTTTTCACACAGACATTTAAATTTATATATACATATATATTGTATACAAAACAATTAAAAGCTAAGACTACATAAATTTTAATAATGATGCAGAGAAACCACGCCCCCCCCCCAACCATTTTAAAACAGTAGAACAAACGTTCCATTCCTAATAAAGTCCCTGGCCTGTCTCTCCGAACAGGGAAATACCCAAATCTTTTATACAAATTTGTTGTCATCTTCTGAAACAATTTCCGACGTTCACGGAGCGGGAACGCCCCCTGTTGGCGTAATGGCTGGTCGGCGTCACGTTGTTATGGAGACGCGTGTGAGGAGGGGGGGGGTGCCAGCAGGTGAAGCTTCGAAGCAGCACACTAGCGCGCCACGCGCCATTTGCCGTCCAGCACTCATGCAGGCAACAGCAGCGAGATGGGTAGTTGAGGGGGTCCCATCGCACCAAAGGAAAGCCATGTCCACGACCCTCGTGTAGAAATAGCAATCCAAGGCCAGGTGAACTTAGGTGAATTCTTTAAGTGCGTAGGTATTCACAACGCATGTCCACAAAACTGGCCCAGGATTTGCAGCAGGACTGTCAACATTGCACGATAAAACAATAATGCGTCATTTGATGACATTTGTAAATTTTAATTTTCTAACAAATCTGTGATTTTACCAAAATAAAGTGCATAGTCAAATGTATTTTCGTTCCATTAAAACTCGACGAGAGAAAGTGCGATAAACTTTCAAAGCACGTGCTTATGTATAGAGTTGTGCTAACTGTAAGTCTATTGGCTGCATAGCTGTTCAGTTTTGGGATTCGGGAATTATTTACTCCGCACCTGACATGTGCATTCTACTTTGTATCTCCTCTAGCTTCCAGCCGACGTCGTGTGGATAGAGATACATACAGAAACACTCACAGGCCGAGCTGTGAATCTCGCTACATCAACACATTGGATCACCTCTTCAGGTTCGGCTTCACCCCTTTCGCAGAAATTCGTCGTTTTCGGGCCATAATTTCACTTTCAAATGATTTATTGGAAATGTTTGATTATAGAAAATGTACAATTTACTAGTTGTTTAATACGTTTGTATCTAATTTTCATTGTGTGTTATTTTCTGCTTGCAAAAAGCCAGGAACTTATTGATAAAATATATAATGTTCTCGACTTAGTACAACACGCAGGTAACGCACAATTAAAATTACGCACAAAAATACTAAACAACTAGTAAAATGTAAATTTTCTATAATCGTACATTGACAGTAATGACTACGAACTCGAAATTATGACGCGAAAACGAAGAATTTCTGCTGAAGGGGTGAAGTAGGGCCTTAAAGTGCCACAGGTACACACAGTGCGACGAGAACACTGCATGTCGGTTCAGAGCCTTGCGCTAGGGGCGAGGGCCTAATTGATGCGCGTTACACTGTAGCCCTTATCACTCCCGAGCTTCTCGGCCTGAAACACGAACAATAACTCTAGGTTTCCGGGCCCCTTAAGTAGGTTACGTCAGATTAAAAACCGCTTTAAAAAAAGTGATCCATTCGTCATAATTGTGAGCAGGTACCAACACCTTGCAATCTTTCAGCAATCGCCACTGAAGGCAAGCGTGCCAAAAGCTGCAGTCATCCGCAGTTATACGACGTACAAGGTCCGCTCGCGGTTCCGAGATGCACGACTGCAAGAGCCGCCATTATGGAGGTTCATTATAACGATACTTATGACCTTTATTGCTTTGTGCTTTTCATCTTGTCGCGGACCAATATAACTCCAGGCAAACGTGGCTTTTAATACGACGTACAGTCTACGCCTGAAGAAATACTCGGTGAAATGAACAGGCTGATTATTCAAGATGAGGCGATGAACTCATTACAGCTTCACATACCTGCGAAGTACTTCTTATAGGGCATGTTTTTTTTACTGGTTTAGCACCTCATCGACAGTGAGGTCATTACAGGCGGAAGCAAGTTGCTTGGATAGAAGGAGGGGGAAGCAAGTTGCTGGGATAGGAGGAGGGGGAAGCAAGTTGCTTGGATAGGAGGAGGGGGAAGCAAGTTGCTTGGATAGGAGGAGGGGGAAGCAAGTTGCTTGGATAGGAGGAGGGGGAAGCAAGTTGCTTGGATAGGAGGAGGGGGAAGCAAGTTGCTTGGATAGGAGGAGGGGGAAGCAAGTTGCTTGGATAGGAGGAGGGGGAAGCAAGTTGCTTGGATAGGAGGAGGGGGAAGCAAGTTGCTTGGATAGGAGGAGGGGGAAGCAAGTTGCTTGGATAGGAGGAGGGGGAAGCAAGTTGCTTGGATAGGAGGAGGGGGAAGCAAGTTGCTTGGATAGGAGGAGGGGGAATCGAATCCTGCTCCTCCTGAATGCAAGACCAGTTAGCGCAATACCCGCTGGTTCCCGGAGGATTCGAAACGTTCTTATGCAGTCTATGGTAGTGATAAGAATTATATCTGCATATATATTTTGATAATTGCACACTTATTTATATATACATACTATATATAGTATATACATATTTACATACTTATGTGTATCGGGCTGCGCTACTCGAAAATATTATTTTCCCTTGGAGACAAAAAATAACGAGAATGCTTAAGCAAACACGATAACTTGTCACCCCTGTTACCTAACTATAGCGACACTTACATTGGGGAAACAACCCTATATGACTGTTGATGACTTATTATTGAGGAATGACGTGTAGAGTACGGGACTTGTCCTGTGTCGTCTGTATGTGGGCGTATAGCTCGTCAGTGCCTATACATATGCAGTGAGTGAAGATATGTGGGCGGCTCTTAGCCTCTTAATATCGAGGTCGAGGGTGAAGCGAGGTGAGTATGGGGCAGCGCCGGAATGCAAGAGCGGGAGAAACGGGGGATCCCTTAGAAAAACCCGCCCCCCAGCGGCTTCGTCCGGCACGATTCCTACATGCGAAAATCCTGGAGCGACTCCTCCGGGAATCGAACGGGTTCACCTTGGTAGGAGGCGGGTAGTCTAACCACTACACCACCACGGCCCCCATACATATGTAGTGATGATCTCTTACTCTTAACTATGTCCTCCGTGACCAGTGTGATTCACGTTCGTGAGATGGTGTTTCCGCCATAATCCACAACACCGCTCATAGATATCATGAAGTTCTTCATTCTTCAGCGACGATTAAAAAGAGAAACAAATCCTAATATATTATGGACTGGTGTTTCCGATGTAGAGCACTACTCGGAACGCCTACGGGAAGTGAAGCAGATACTCCGGGCATATTTTAACGGCGGCGAGATAGCCCAGGCATTCCTGGTCAAGCTGACTTCCGGCTCGCTCGGCATTACGCGGGGGTTAACGGACAACAGCTACTCACGAGTTAATAATCTCACTCTTTTCCTTTACCGACGCATGGATAAAAGGATCAGGCTGATGGAGATGTTAACATTATATATAGCGGACGTATACGGAATGTGCGTACAAGTAGATCCAAGCAGGGACTTTCAAAATTGCTCACTTTACCCTGAACAGTCTTCAGTTTAAACAGCGCCGAAAAGACGTGTGGTTCACGTTTTACAGCATGGAAGGGGTAAAAATGCCACCCTTTAAACATGATTTACGTTGCATCTTTAAGAGGTAAATTACCTTGCTGGTATTGTTACTGCTTTATGAAAGTTTGGTGTTGGCGTGTTGGGTGGCACAGCATATTTCCCAACGAGTTCGGTCACCAGTGCTATTGGTCGCTCAACACAAACAAGCATTCCCTTTATCGCTGTTGCCTGCTTCCATAGATTCTGCTGCGCCTCAAGTGTAGTGGAAGGACCAGGTGCACTGCGCGCATCACACCGCGCTGCAGGTACACTGCGCGCATCACACCGCGCTGCAGGTACACTGCGCGCGTCACACCGCGCTGCAGGTACACTGCGCGCGTCACACCGCGATGCAGGTACACTGCGCGCGTCACACCGCGCTGCAGGTACACTCTTGTACACAGTGCACATGCAAATACAATACATCACGTGTTGTGTTGAGAGCATTCCCCCACTCACGTCCCTTTCACAAGTTTTGATATCGGCAGTATTTCTCTTCGGAGTGTTTTTATGGCTTAACAAAAGATAACGAACGAGCAGTACCAACCAAATGTAGAGTTAACCCCTTTTTCTACACAACGCAGTCTACAAATTATGTGGTTGCAGTAAATATTTACACTTGAATTTTTTATTGTTATAGAGCAAAATTTGTTCACATAAAACAAATGTTTCTGTTATTTTGATTTCGTATTTTATGTGAACCTATCACACTGTTAAAATATAAATCAGCTAAGAGAGAATTTTATGGAAGAATGTTCCATGTTTAGGAAACACGGAACGCCTGTCTGTAAAAACAATTGTTTGATTTCGAATGTTGTAAATGTAAGACTAAGCGTTCTACACTATGGTACGACCCATAAAAGTTCTAATCGTGCAGAAATGAAGGCATTCACGCCACTTATTTTACCTGCATTTCAGTACAACTCGTGTCTAAAATGGATTACTTTACAAAAAGTTTCTTAGGACGAAAACTGGAAACGTCTTTGCGTAAAAATATTTAACAAATAGACACAGCTTATGTTAATTTTATACTAGTAAAAATAACGTCCGTTTCTTAACGAAATTTTAAGTAACACGAGTAAGTGAAACAATTTCCCGTATTTTCAATGTACACACCCTTTGAGTATTGGCTGTTATATCCACTCTTCGTAATAAGTGGAGTCTTCGAACAAAGATTCGTTAAGAACTACACAAGTCTGGCAACACGTTTTCGAGAATGCAAGAAATTTTTCCCAAAGTGGTTGGTGTAAATAAGTCGGTCAGTTAACAGCAGTCCAATATTTTACCAGTAGAGGTGATGAAGTATTCGATGCACGTGTCGGTGTCTCCCTTCAGCTCCTCACAGACGTGAAGAACACTACAAGCAGTGACATAGGTTCTCGCACCAGCGGCATAGTGTTTGACATTCAGGGCTGACTATGCGAGACGATCTGCTTACAGCAGATTGCGTTGTACACAGCAGTAGTGAGATTTTTGGCGAGTTACTGCTTGCATGTATATCAATGGCGCAATTAAAGTGCTAGGCTCTGAAAAAAGACGAATTAAAATTTCTGTGGTAAAAGAATGAAAATTATTGGGTGAATGTGAAAATGTTGACGCTACTCCCCACCTGTGGTGTACAGAGTGGGTAGTAGGATCCTCAGTTAATGTTTGGTGGCACAGACTATAAGGTGACTTGAAGGTTGAGGGTATATAAAACAATGCTTCATCATCACATCTTGGTTTTAACAGGTTTATTTACCCGGGAATTTATTCATACATTCCCGGAAATTTTCCGGGAGTTTATACATACTTTCCCGGCACCTTGTGCTGAGAATTTACGCATATGTTTCTACCCTGTGAGTTCTTGACCTGAAGGACTGTTTACAATGTTCTGGCTAACATTTACGATGCTGTGGGGGCATTAGGTGGCAGGACACGTCCCTGAGTGACGCCCTCGGTACTTATCTGTGTTCTTGCGGGGTAGTTGTTCCGGCAGTTGGGGTATGGTGAGTTGGGTGGCCCGGATGCCGGCCCTCGGAATGGCTGTGGTTGGTTTGTTGCACTCAGCTGGCTTCCTATCGATGTGGCGCTCCTCGTTGAAGCTCACCACTCTCTCCAATTCTCGGCGTAGGGTTGTAACTGACTGATTACTTCCCTACCATGTCCCGGCGAGAGACCCCTGGCAGGCCCTCACCCCGGCTCTTGGCGCGGGGTTGCGCTGGACTACTCCCACTCGCTCGATGTGGTGCTCTTCGTTGAAGTCACCACTCGACTCCGCCTTCTTGGTGCATAATTGTAACTGACTGACTCGTGACTGACTGACTTGACTGACTGACTGACTTGACTGACTGACTGACTCGCATCCTGGCATGATGATACTACTCGTCCGATGTAACTCTGGTAACTGTGTAATTGATTCTGCTGGGGCCCGATTCCCGCGTTTCGCGTCCCGATATGGCTGACCCCTTAATGTTGTGATTCTCGCCCGGCTGACTTCCACGATCTGGCTCTCGATCCTGACTACCTGCGCGTCCCGGTGTGGTGGTACCGAACGCCGCGCCACCTGCCGCTCGTCGCTTCCCGGCGATGGGGTTTCATTGACTGACTGTCTCTGCGAACTGACGTGGCCGGGGCCCGAACCCTCAGCCTCAACTAACTGGGTTTGCTAGGGGGGTGGGGGAGAGGTTCCGCGCTGCAGCGACACGTGTAATGGCCTGCATGCGCTACCTACTTCTGGCTTCTCCGCACGTGTGCCTGTCGAAGGTACTCGCAGGGGGTGTCAGCGAGGTTTCTACTTCCAATATATGTTACACGTCAATATTATAATTAAAGTTTATCGCGATGAATAATTAATTTTTATACTTAAAGATATGTAAAATATTTTATTTAATTTTATGTGTGTAAATACAGAATTAACAACTTGATAGAAATAAATATACTTGCCACCATATATCATAAACGATGATTTTGTACTTATTTCTGCCAACACGCATAACGCACAAATTTAATAATTTCGAAAGTTAGTACTGCCACCGAAGTAAACAATATGTTTATATAGTCTATTTGTGGTTATTTAAAACTTTCCAGAGGCCGGCTAAGGTTGGGACAACGCACCGTATTTGTGCGCATTTAGTTTGATGATATTATTAATGAGAACTATTTCTTAGTAGGCATTACCAACACACCTATTTTCTCCCTGTTTTTACACATATTAATTGCAAATTAAATACTGTCATTTATAGATAAAATGTAAGTTGGAGTATAATTTAAACAAATGTGAGTGACTTTTATGTTAACAGAAGTATAAAATGCTTATTTAGGAAACGACGAAGCATGTCGTACATTTGAAAGGTTTGATTGAGAAAGTGTGCAGTTGCCGCGAACAGACCCTGCCACGCTGACACGCCGTACTTGACATCTAAGGCGTGGGCCTCTGAGCTGAGTGGAGGGGTGAGTGGTTGGTAACGGGGACTGCGGGGAACAGGCAGGCAGTTACGCCACTGGAACTGGCGGTGGTCTGGAGGCAAGCGTGTTCCAGGAAGGCTCCAGTTTCCCTGGACCGCTGTCTGCTCTAATAGCCGCCGGGTCCTGGAAACGAGTGGCTCGCTAATGAACACACGAGCTCTCGATGGCAAACCCTTCTGGGCCAGTTATGGTAATGCTTGCGAAACACACCGCTATACCCAACGACGGCGATTTATTTTTTGCGAAACAGTTTTCGTGACAAGCGATATTTCAAGAAGGCAGTAGTTCCTGTTCTTAAATTTATAGCTCGACGAACTTTTTTTTACACGCCTTTGCTTTTTCGTAGGCGAATCACGAATTATTATATTAGAGTAGCAGAATTATGGGTGGCCAGCTCAATGTATAAACGACCTCTCATATAGACAGCATCTAATTATAAATTTTTAATGGAAGGTGCGGTCATCACTTACTTAGAATCTTTCCTGGGAAGACTAACTACATCTTGACCATCCGTAAAAGCTTTATGGCTTGGTAACAACAGCGACATGCTTTTTCTATCAGCAGTCCAAGCGTAGTGAAGAGAACGTGTTAAATCACGTGTGATGTCTTTGCTGAAATAAACTACGTAACTATATTTAAAATCCTCTCCTTCTTTATAGGTGTATTGAAAATATACGATATGTAGGTTGGCAAAAGGTAAGTTAAATATTGAGTCAAAGTATCAATTATTAATAGTACAATGTGTTACTTTTCGCTGGAAAATATATTTATTTTAAAACTGATTTTGCTCTACTAACCAAACGAACGGATGGATTGATCGACTAAACCCTGCGACAAATCAACCTTTTTTAACACTCAGAGTTCAACTCGATTTTCCCCACTGCCTTTGCTGTCTACAAATTAGGAACATGGAAAATGCACACAACAAAAGGAGACGTTATTGTTTACCAATGTAACTAATCACTCAAAACATGAATAATGTTCCCAAGTGATGACTGGAACAGATAGATCAGAGTTCTTGAAACGTGTTTCTTTGCGCTCTCTCACAATCGTTCTTGTTTATTGTCTCTATTGTCACGACTAGGAATGAGCTCAACCGATATTTTCAGGTATCTGTGACAACTGTTACTATGACACGTAAATATCTGTGACTTAAATCTGCGATTTTGTCACGGTTATATATGTGTGTATATATATACATATATATCATAAAGGCACACATGTAACAGCCAGTGGCGATGCTTGCGTTACTATAGTTCATTCGAAAACATCAATATTTAAGTGAAATTTATAATAAAGGTTCCCTTGCAGGGTTTTGTTATTTTCTGTGGTAATTTTTCCGTCACGGCACTCTACGAATTATCAGACGATAATAATTAAACTCAAATAATCGGGAGACAAAACACCTGGCAGCGTCCACAATTAAGTTTAAGTAATTTTTGTCAAAAATAACATACAAGTATATATGTGTATAAATATTGTATTGTATTTATTATCATCCAATTTTTGTAGACAAACTATAAAAATACAGTAGGTCGGAGCAAACATAATAAAATTAAAAGCGAAGGGATTCTCGTGAAGGTATTACTTACTACTGTTTTAATCAAAAGTTATGATTGATTATAAAATAGTTTGTTTAAAAGTTCCAAGACGCCATCTCTTGGTAAACATGTAGGCTAGTTGTGACACTACGACATGTCCCAGCCAACTGAAATAAACTGCGAGAAAAGAAGCTGCTTCGCTTGTCACAGTTCATTTCAAAAGCTGCGAACCTCACACTATGCGATATCTCAGTCACAGGTATATCTGTGACAACGAAATATCTGTGACAAAGTAGCAGACTGCGATTTATCGGCCATCTCTAGTCACAACACAGTGACAACAGAGTTGTATTGTGTGTTTCCTGTAGTACATTGACTACCTAAATAATAATTCCTTGATCATTATCTCATTACATCGTTTTTCGTTGACATTGCTGCGGTTTATGTACTGTGTATATATTTCGTACTCTAATTATGCGCCGCACATAGCAATAGTTATTAATTTTTTTTCTGTTTCTAAGTTTTTTCGTTTCTATTCTTTTTTATGTTGTTCTTTATTGCATTTCGGTTGATTTTAGACTTCAGGATAGATCACTTCCAGATATTACTTTTCTGATGTATTTGTAAATGGCAGTTTCACTTTTATATAATTTTCTCCATTTGGAGTATTTATATTGGCTAATAGTTGATTCTCCGTACATTTTATATCATTATATGTTGTATTCGGTAATGGGTGACGGAATTATGAGTTAAATTTGGAATGATTTTTAAATTACCTCATTTTCTAAAGTGAAAAATCTAAATCTGCTTGCACACACGTAATATTGAAAAATGAGTTTAATATTTCTTGGGAGTGGTGAGAAAATATTTTGTTGCGTAGATAAATATATCTTCGGAAGTAAATGCGAGCTTTCTTGCTATTTGAAAACTTAAGACGAAAATGCTATTGTGGAAACGGATTAAAACGCATTATTGGAAATATCCATGCAGTTGTTTACGGACTCAGTTACTGAGGACTGCCTCTCCGCCCACCAGTCCACAAGTTGACTCCAACTTCACTATCTTCTTCCTCTGCTTGTACTCGCGATAAGGGCGTTCCTAGGAAGCGTATCTATTGCGGTGTCGCCTCTGCTTACAAGATATTGGCACGGGGTTCGTTATTACAGTCGTGCAACTATGGGACTCTCAGGTGTGGCGCCATCTCTTTACAAGTGCGGAGCCTGTAGCTAAGTGCAGTGGAGTCTGTCATATGTTCACTCACATGCGTCTAGTGTGTTTCTCAGTAAAATAGCCTGAAAACGCCGCTCACATCAATGCCAAGTTGAGGTTATGTTGTATACTTCAAAATTTCGAAAAATCGTAACTCCTATACTATACATCCCATTTCAAAAATTCAAAACACAAGTTGTTACACTTCAATGGCACTATACAACTAAAAAAAATTTAATGCTCAAATCAAAACTTTTTTTACCTCAAAGCATAAGCTGAAAACAAAAGCATTTGTCACTAACACAGACATTTAGAAATTAACCATTAACATCTTTGCTGCACACATGCTGGTGCAGGGATATAATTAAGGGAGGGGAAATATAAGCCCCCCCCCTTTTTACCGCACATATATAAACATATCGGTTTTAACCTATCGGTATTGTATGTTGGACGTTTGGCCTTCATGAATAGGTGAAAGTTCCATTTCTGAAGTGACAAAGTGAGCGTCATTTTACTAGGTAGACACAGAAATATACATTCCGCAGTTTCTGAGTTTTAAAATGTATATTTTAAAGATGCTGCAACCATAATGAGGCTCTAGTTATGCATCCGTCTTGAACAAGAGTCATAATCTGTGAGCATCGGTGGGTGGATTTCAGCAGTGCCTTCTGTCTAAGGGAGTTCGCTACCTGCCAGCTTGTATTTATGGAATTGTAGCCCCAGCCTGCACGACAGACTTTGCATTGCGTTTTACTGATCGACGTTGTGTACTGTTCCTGGTATAATCTCTGTAATATCCTGCAGTAGATCATATCTAATTTATTTCAGGCAGTCACTAGTCAAAAATTAACAATGACTACCAAGCTGCAACATTTCAATAAAGCTTCAAAAGGTATCATTTATGATATGACGTGCGACAAATTTCGCCAAACCTTTTTGATTGGAATTTTTGACAAGAAAGTTTATGAATCCAAATGACAGATACTGATCCCAGTTAAGCGAAAGTTTTCCATGTTGTTGCGATGCGCAGATGTTCCGCAGGAGTCCACGCTACGCACAACTGCGTGACGTCACGCTACTCAGTGCAAGCGATGTGGCAGGGTTAGGAGGCACGACGGTGGCAATAATAACTTCTCAAACTTCCGTGAATTGCTGCATGTTCACCAACTTCATTATTTTCTTACTTGTAACTTCAGTGTGAGAGATTTGGGCGGCGTTTATTATCTGGGGTCCTCGGCGTCGATGGGAAAGTGACGGAATGCAGCATAAAAACCAGGAGTGACACCGTCGGAAATTGAACCCTTCTCACTGTGGTAGGAGACGAGCATGTTTACGACTGTAAGTAGTACCGCCAACTCTAATAACTCCAAATGCCAGAAGATCATTATTAACGTAACAACAGAAGTCACACTGCACTGACTTAAGGATATGGAATAAGCAATGTCGTACTCTTGGCCAATCAATGAAACACGGCTCTGTTACGATGTGGCCGGAAATCTGTACATCCAAAACCGTGGGTATATCTCCCGTGACGGATTTTTTTACAACCGGAGTACCTAAATTACATGATCCAGTGAGAGTAGGCGATGCGCGCTTTGTGGAGGCATCTGTGGCTGATAGAGAGAGAGAGAGAGAGAGAGAGAGAGCGATATGTGTATGTGCGGTCGTTATCCCCACTGCAGTTCACTGTCTACATATTCACGTCTCTCGGTTGCGCAAAGGTGGCCCGGCAACGACGAGTGGGTCGAGCAGCAGGTGGTTCCATCACCTCCTCCCTCATGAGCCTTACGTCTCGGCGACTTGTAACAGTTTCGTGGGAAAACGTCTATTTCAATAACACTACAGCGCAGTTCGAGCTTCTGGTAGGCGGGAGCCTTAACGCGGGAGCCTTAACACGGGAGCCTTAACGCAGGAGCCTTAACGCGGGAGCCTTAACACGGGAGCCTTAACGCAGGAGCCTTAACGCGGGAGCCTTAACGCGGGAGCCTTAACGCAGGAGCCTTAACGCGGGAGCCTTAACGCGGGAGCCTTAACGCAGGAGCCTTAACGCGGTTGCTTGCCTGGCGCCTGAACTGCGTTGCAGTGTGTGTGACAAATGTGTTGTTTTTTTAAGAAACTGTTAAACGTGCCACCAATATATTTCCCTAGAAAACGAAAGTACATACCAGGCGATAGCGGAATGGTACTTTCATGACATAGTATACAGGTATATTGGAAACATTATTTTCATGCTCTCCAACATAGATAAAAACGGCTTTTTCAGACTTCTATATCTCAGAATATACTAACTAGATACACGCGAAACTACGTTAGAGGCATGCATTGGACTTTGCTACAGAATGACGTCCAGGATATTCCTCCACCTCCTGCAAACCAAGCCTAACCAAGTATAGAACATTACACCAAAAGGACAACACACTGCATTCGTGAGCACTCAGTGTAATAATATTGTGCATAAGAACTATTTCTTACTAGGCAGTACCAACACACCTGTTTTATCGCTGTTTTTATCAATATTTATTGTATATGAAATAATATAATTTACATATAAATTATATGTAAAAGTTCAATTTATAAAAAAAATGGTACTTTTACCTTAACAGGAGTATATAACGCTTCTGATACATTACATATTTAGGAAATAACCAAAAACGTCATGCATGGTGTGATTTTTTGAAAGGTTATATTCAAAAAGTGTTAAGAAACTGCTAATAGACAATATCAGAAATGAAGTGGCGTGGCAGTTACATTCGCTAATAGGCTTCACGAGGCTACGCAGAGACGTCGAGACATGTTGCGGATGAGTGGCACCATTTTCCTTGCTTCAGCTGCTGGAGTTCGCGGTACAAGCGGCTGCTTCGCTTCTGTATTGCCAAGTACTCTGCGGCCGAGCTGCTGTGGGCTGCCGGCCCCGACAGCTCACGGCGGCGGCCGCGTTCCTGCTGGATTGACGACGTAGTGACGGGTGTGAGCTCACGTGCGGTCTCACGCTTGGGCATTCGCGACGAAACACAGGCGAGCGTGTTTTAAGAAACGATGGAGCTGAACAAGCACACGCCCCAAGGTGACCGAATCGTAGCGACACCTGCAGATATCTCCCCTGTTTGAGACACATAATATCAAGAGCGATAAGGGTGAATCTAGCGAGGTTATTTACCACCCCCATCGCTCCCACATGCAAAGCTCTGAACTTCGATTTTTGTCGTAAAGAGTTTACTACCAGACTTTAAATGAAAGGCACAGTAATTTTATTGGTGAAACGTCTGTATGAAAGTTCATTGTATGGCCATGCGTGACGCTGTGCCTGCTTACGGCTCGTAAGAAGGCAGACAGTTTGTTAGAGAAAGTATTTCTACACGAGAACCGGTCAGGCGGTCAGCTCACTGTTGCATTAGTAAACGATATTCATGATAGTGTGCCATAACGTACTACACAGTAACCAAGTACTTATGCGACTGTTGACACACACTGATGAAATGAGACAGACGGTATTCTATAACAATAAACATAGCTCGTGTGTATGTAAAGTAGAGAAGGGTAAGGTACGAGGCTACACCTTGTGAAGAGAATGCTGGAAGTATGAGGTGATGGTAACGCCCCTCGGCAGTACTTTGAGAGAGGATTCGTGATTGTACTGCTGCAGTGATGGCGCGAGGCCCCTGTACCAGTTTGTATATACGAGTGTAAATATACTTCTTTGCTGGAATTCTGCCAACTCTTTGTCTTACTTCAGTTCACGAGAAACTTCACTCACATTCAAGTGCACTGGCCTACCGCTCGGCGATGCTGCAACTGGTTTCGTAGATACACGTGCAGAATATTTTTGAAAATAGTTTAGTTTGAAAATGCCGACTTGAAAATAATTTTTACAATAAGCTAGATTTGCTGCAAGTTGTATTTCGGACTAGCCTGAAGTGTGATTTATTTTCTAAAGAAAGTACGTTGTTAGCGAACAATAGCAGTAGTTTCTTTCAAAAACGTATATTTCAAAGACCATGCAGCACAGTTCCTACATCATGTAGACAAGTCCATTAATCTCTACAGAAAGATCAGTCATGAAACTGGTTTTATAGAAGCAATAACTGCAGTCTGTGGCCGACAGGAGAGAAACCATCTAGTGACGGGGCACATGTCTCGTGGTAAGATAAGTAATCCCATTCCTCGGTAGATGAGGTAGAAAAATACACTGTATTAAGAAATGGTAGTAAATAGAAGCCACAGAAGGTGGGGATAATATGTACCAAGATGGTTTTCATGGTTGCTATGGTGAAAAACGCATCGCATCTAGGGGGAGCAAATCTACATATTACGTGTTAGGCGAAGATGAGCATGCTTCATGATGGTAGGCCGCGGTTGCGATGTACCGTAATGGCGTAATTCTGTAAAATCGTCTCAAATGTCCACTCCCAACAACTGGGTTGCCAACGTGCCCATCAAGGACCTGTCATTCACGAGAAGCAGTTGGACTTGCCACACTCGGCACGGTTACCGACAGAGGCGTGTGACTGGAGCGTGGGTCCGTCAGTCGCGATAGGACGACGACGTGCCCCGGCAAGGCAGTGCAGACAGCGAGGCGTCGGCGTCGAGACAGCACATGCCAGCCATGTGCACACAGCGACGTGGCGAGTGGAACATCGCAACTGTAACCGGCCCAGTCTCCTTCTACAGCCGGACCAGAGGGCCGCGAGGATGTGCTGTGGCATTGCAGCTGCCGTCCCACGTCCTTACAGAGCGGCGTGGTACACCTGTCGTTGCCCACCTCTGGATCCTCGTCTTGGTTCTCCGAGCAGAGGACGTCTCCTCACACAGGACTCGCTCCTTGCAGTACGCCGTGTCCTGCGTCGGGTACGTGGCGAGCACTGCCAGTGTCCCGGGTGAGCGGCAGACTGCAGCAAGCGTCAATAATGCACAAGAGGGATTCATGATACTAAGTTGTAATTGGACATAGGTCAAAAGTACAGAGGATTGGCTACTATAATTGGGGGAACTTTATGTTGTATTATATTTTAGCTTACATCAGAGTTCATGGAGTCACAGTAGTGTTCAATTAATGGGAGGAGTTCCACCTTAAAACTGAAACCAAAGCTAAATGAATAATCAATCATGGCATTGGGCACATATTGATGGCTTCTTGGTTGGCCAGCATCGAGCAGAGATAAAACCGTGCATGCTGTGTTGTGCTGCACTAAGTTACGAAGACATTGCGCATTTGTCGCCTGGTTCGGAGTTGGGCGGAAGCGATTCTTGCAGGCATAGGATTTGAGCAGCAGCGTCTAGATTACTGCAATCTGCTGCGTCGATAGCATCCCGAGATTCTTCGCTCGACGCTGGCGTCAGGCTCAGAGCAGCACTGAAAATGGAGAGCGGAAATAATGGTTATTCAGTTGATGAACGAATAAGTTCGTAAGAGCCAAGTGTTATGGGGAATATTAGATTGAGTGAAGAGATTTGGGCGGCTCTCAACAGCGAGGTTTTGAGAGCCGACGATGGTGATTGAGGTGAGTATGGAGCAGCGCCGGAATGAAAAGACGGAGGAAACGGGAGATACCCGAGAGGACCCGCTGACCAGCGACATCGTCCGGCACGATTCCCACATGCGAAAACACGGTGACCCGGCCGGGGATAACCCGGTTCACCTTGGTGGGAGGCGAGCAGGCTAACCGCTCATCCACTGTGGCCCCAGGAACATATTAGATATAGTAATTATCATAACATATACTTAGTTGAAAACAAGTGGTCAGGTGTAGGTGCAACTGCCAATAGAAATGGCGGTATTCACCTTTGCTGATAAGTTTCGTGTGTCTATTTTCCTGTGCGCTTGTTTATCGTAATTAATTTCAGTTTGCACCTACCACCGTGAGGCAAACTGGCGCTGCATGAGTCTCTAAACTGAAGCCTCTACGTACTTAGGGCGTGATTCCGGTGCGCACCTTTGAAATATAGGATGTTCACGGTAAAATGAACACTTTTTAAGGCCCTGCTAAATTGTTCCTTTCAGCCATAGTTGTACCTCTCAGACCAATTTTTAATATAAACATTGCCATTCGTCTAACAAATACAGTGCTTACATTTCACCACTCTCAGAAGTAAATGTGTGAGGCTACAATAAAATATATATATTAGTGGCTAACGCCTGTTGGGAGGGCGTTGTAAAGTGCTCACTTTACCGTGAACGGGCTATAGGATGCAGGATACGACCGTAAGAGAGCTAGCGACGACACCTCCTCGCCACACGGCTGTAGTTCCTTTTAACGCCACCGAGCGAGGCACCACAGTGGTCACGCACTCGACACACATTCGGGAGGACCTGGGTTCGAATCCAGGTTCAGCCATCCTGATCTCGGTTCTCCGTGGTTTCCTGTAACCACTCCAGGCGAATGCCGCGACGGTTGCTTATCACAGGTCATGGTTGATTCATCCCCCGTTCGTGGTTCTCCGAGCAACGTGCTCCATCTCTAATGACCTCGCTGTCGACGAGGCGTCAAGCCCTTCCTACTTACCTAATTACCTCTCTGTACCAGACGTGCTCGACGAAACCCACTTGAAACGCCACGCGAAGACTTGGAAATTCTAGTTTTGTAACGCGCCTGCTAAAACACAGCTTTATGCGTGGCGGATTCGCAGTGGTCTTCCAGTCTCCAGTGGCAGTATGTGGGAGATGGCTGGTGGGTGCAACACCGCTTCAAACAGAAGGGGCCGCGGTGGCTGAGCTGTTAGCGCGCTCGCCTCCCACCAAGGCGAACCGGGTGTCCAATCCCCGACCGGGTCGCTCCCGGACTTTCTCAAGTTCGAATCATACCGGACGATGCCGCTGGTCGGCGGGTTATCTCGGGGATCTCCCGTTTCCCCCGCCCTTGCACATTCCGGCGCTGCTCCATACCCATCTCGCTTCACACTCATCGACTCTCAAAACCTCGCTGATAGCAGCCGCCCAAATTTCTTCTCTCATTCACTCACTCCAAACAGGATCGGCAAGCGGAAATTCAGTTTTATAGCCAGTGGGAAGTCGTTGTAAAATGCCCTCTAGCACAGAGGAAACATCACGTCGAAGACGATCATTAATGACCATCACTAACTGGTTGCGAATGTTCTGCGGCGCCCAGAGGATCCGGCGTTCACGCCGTGTCCCAGCCAAGCCACTTTATCACCACGAGACTTTCTTCTTTTCGGACCTTTAACACTTTGAGTGCCGCCTACATGATATTCAGCCGAGCGGTATGGAGATTGCCGCAATGTTAACGACATCCGCATTATTTGAAGACACTTGCGACGAAATATTACTTCGCCAGGTTCTCTGCAATGCAACATGAAGTCAGCAGCACTCATGTTTCCTTTCTTCCTCGTCACGCCCACGTCTCGAGAAGGGCTTCCATTTGAACATGCCTCATGTCTTTGCCCATTAGGCATGCTCGTGCACACTCAGTCTTCTACTTAGCAGACAGACCTCGTGCTCTTAGTTTTCAGCACCGAGATCATATTTTCGTGCAGCAATATCCACACACCCAGTTTCTCAAGAGTTTGCTTCGAAATCACACACTCCGGTGTTCCCAAAGTGCACTCCTTTGAAAAGACCTTCTGCAGTGGCAAGACCTAACAAAGAACGTCAAAAAATTATTAACTTGTGAAGTCAGTATAGGTCTACTTTTTCCATAAATTCGCATAAACTCAACCAAAAAAAAAAAAAAATTACAATCACGACATACCTTAACCGAAATAAAAGTTGATATAATGTTTTCCAATGATTTATGCAGTGAGTCTAAATTAAATTTTTGCATGAATGGGTAGAAATCGCGTAGTTTCCTACCGACTATTTGTATGCAGGTCTATCTTAAAGTACAAATAAAGTGTGCTAAACATCGTGTTGCCGACCTCCACAGCATCCCTTCCGTATTGTTTTTTTTTTACAAGTATTCGTAATCAACCTTTATGACAGAAATTAAAAATAAAAGCTTAACACGACATAGAAGACTACTTAGTTGAATGTTTGAAGTCTGTGCGGTTTCAGATGTATCAATATTTTCTCATGTGGGGCAGATATTATTAAATAATGAGGAAACATGTGATAACTGTTACAGCTTTGAGACGAGTAACGGGAGAAAGATAAATTGGATTTTGAGATACCGATGAAGATGTCCCCTGAGTCTTGACAAACTTGGACCTCGCCCTTAAGGGAGTTTCCTTCGACGAGTCAAGTTCCGGATATTGATACCGGCTAAGTTATGTAAGACGTACTATTTTTTTATTACGGTAGTTCATCTTGTGACTCATTCAAAAATCGAGGGGTTAACAAGTCCTGTACAAAAAAAAGGAAACTAAACTAATTCATGAATTTATTTGAGAAAAAAGGTTATGCTTCAAACGTGTGCATGATTCATTTGCTTTAGCAGTTGGCTCACATCTTGTTAGTCACATTCTGGAAGATTCGAGTGAGTAACATATCTGCAAAGAAACCAAATGCATTCACAAGCATAACAATATACTGGCGAAAATTTCGCGTCGGTAGCAAGAAATAATTTCGTTACCGTTGAGTGATGAAACAAATACAACTTCTACTGTCGCAGGTTGTGCATCGCTACAATATCTCCTCGCTGGGAAAATAAAACTTCCGGGCCGTGGAATTTTCATAACTCTTATTGGAATAATTCATAAAATTTCACTTCTCCGCTTAGATAGCTCCGGGTCGCTAAGCACAGATGTGGCGTTTCTCCTTCCTGAGAGGGAAGGGGGGG
>NQII01002042.1:424096-438809 GCA_002778355.1 Clitarchus hookeri
GCAGCCTCGGTGGGCAGTCACGCGACCTCGCTGGCGGGGTCGTCATCGCGTGTGGCCTCGACGTGTCCGCGGGCACTTGCAGCGATGTATCTGAGGCATAGCGACCTCCTGGCTACGACACAAGTCTTCAACAACTATGCCCATGACGACATCAACTGTCACATACGTATTATATGTGGCGGAAGAATAGCAACGAGAAGAAAGAAGAAACTATGCAGGCTTTCAGAAGAATTCGGGACGCCGCTAATCAACTACGCTTCATTTTATATGATGCCTCATTATTGACTTTATGATTTGCACATTAAAAATGTTTGGAACTTACAGTTTTTTTAATTTTTCTTATAAGCCTAAGGTCTTTATATTTATCGAATGTCCTTCCATCTACGCTTCGATATGTCAAGTCTTCTCTTCTCTTCGTATTTCTCAATAACATTACTTTTCTAGCTTCCTGCTTCCTATCGATATCTCTATTCCTTCTCTCATACGCGAAGTTATCCATCCAATAATTGTGGGTAATTTGGCAAGATTATCTTATGATCTGATGCTGGCATTTCTGTCTTTGTCCAGTGAAGTTTTGCCTCGATATTCGCATTGATGTGACCACCAGTTGTTGTCCGGTATACTTAATTTCACTTAGTGTTTTTCATTCGTGAGTCTAAACATGAGTCTTTATTTGTTATCCAGCCGTTGATAATTTTTTATCTATACTTGGTAACTGAGACAGCTGGCAGTTATATCGCCTTTTGTTGTTTGGCTCTTTGTTTATTTCTTTGTTAAATCTAAACTTTATATTGTTATTGCGAAATATTCTAACTCAGATCCCTGATGAATTACACATGGTGAGTATAAAAGAATACCCCAACTTTGAAGGTCTATAATATCAAAACCAAACAATCTACCACCATGATTGGCCAATCAAGTGAAGCGTGGAACTGTGAAGTTTGTTTACCATACATTCATAAATGTTCAATGTGACCACGACGAGCGGCCCAAGCGACATCTACGCGATGTTCCCCGCTCTTGGCAGCATGTCCGGTGTTGCGGTTTGGACGGCGTTCGTAACTCTCGTTGGCTCTCAATGTCGTTTTCTAAGGTTTGTTTGCCTGAGGTGGAGGAATATTCTGGACGTAGAACTTCAGCAAGTCTTCAACGGTGAATGGACTATAGCAACATCTTCACATTTTCAACTTGAGATATAGTAAATTTCTGATACTGTGCATAGGTTAAAAACAATTTTTTTCCGAGAGCAGGAGTAGCAAGCGAGAATAAGGCAAATGCAGCCCCACGTTCGCATACTGTCCCGTGGTGACGTCGGCTGCTCGAGAACGCCGGTCTAACTTTCACGTGATACTGTAATGTCGGAGAAAGAAGGGGGTGGTGTGGGAGGGGAGAGATACGTACGCGCGCAGCATGCCGCAGCTTGATGCCGTGATAACAGCATTAGTCTCCGTACCATCAGTTGCGCGTTTGCCGCCGCGCGACCAATGTTTTTTTAACCGTTTGTACAAAGCCGGGCCGTTGCTAATATCAGCCGCCGCCGGCTGGGCCGTGCCGGCGGACCAAACAACGATGCAGGCAGCCACAAC
This sequence comes from Clitarchus hookeri, assembly GCA_002778355.1. Classification (NCBI taxonomy): domain Eukaryota; kingdom Metazoa; phylum Arthropoda; class Insecta; order Phasmatodea; family Phasmatidae; genus Clitarchus; species Clitarchus hookeri. The sequence goes on from NQII01002042.1 coordinate 425,683, forward strand.
TTGGGGCGCTGACAGCAAACATATGTAAATGCTTTTTTTTTTAACCTTAAAATTTTACAATTTGTTGGAAGTTCCTTTCCAATTTGATTCGTCGCGTTCTGCGCCTGCGCAGAAATTCAAGACACGTCCGTTGTTTCTCCAGTTTTCTTAATTCACATCTTCACTAGGTAGAACCTGAATCCATTTTCACAACTGAATGGGAGAAACGGCCTAGCAATACGCTTCAAGGTTGCGCTACGGTTGATATAACCATAACTATACAAATAACGGTAAAGGTTGAATTACTTTAGTACAATGATGTTCGTTACAACAATGCACAACAATACCCACGACCATTACCAACGAATAGCTGCATAGCAAGTTCACTAAGTTTTAATCGTGTTGTGGTAAAACCCTTCATTATGCTTACACAACTACAATCACGTCAAGTGACGCTTCACAACTGTAGACATTTCCGGTCACGTAGCTAAACATCCATTCCACTCCAATTATTACTTTTCCCGTTTGCGTGTTTGTTTCTTTAGAACATGGTTGGTGAAAAAGAGAACTGTAGCAGCAAATATATCTTCTACAAAATAATTCTTGATGTCGAATAAATTAACAGCAACTGTTAGCTAACGAGTTGTATTACAAAGAAATATATAAAAAAAAGTAATTTTATGGTAATAACAAGGGGTGAAAATTCAAATAAATATTAGTAAAAAGTTCCAATATGTAAGTGAAAATATATTGGCCAACAAACGAAAGCATCCAGTTTTATTACGTGGATTGTATCACATGATAGTTACTATGGCAGTTGTTATTTATTTTGTAGTACGGTCTCAGAGAGAGAAGGCGGGATTGGCTGTCGCTCAGAAGTATAGTCCGTTCAAGGTTACTTCCAACTTCTCTGAAATCCTGCCCAAGTTCTACTTCCAGGAAAATCCCTCCGNAAGTATAGTCCGTTCAAGGTTACTTCCAACTTCTCTGAAATCCTGCCCAAGTTCTACTTCCAGGAAAATCCCTCCGCCTTGTGCAAACTAAGCTTAACCAAGTCTAGAAAATTACACCATAGGAGCAACGTAACTTACCGCTTCCGTGCGCCTTCAGTGTAATAATATTTTGCGTAATAACTATTTCTTACTACGCATACTAACACACCTATCGTCGCCCTGTTTTTATTCATATTAATTATCAATGAAATATTATAATTAATATATCAAATATAAGTAAAAGTTAAATTTAACCAAAAAAAGGGCATATTAATGTTAACAGATGTATAAAACACTAGTGATACACGACATATATAGGTAGGGGCAGTGATATTTCGCGAAAAATAAAGCTCTGTTCTATGTCAGGTTTCGTGACATCCCAGCAGGTGCTTCTTTGATTGGCTAAAAAAAAGTTCTGGCTCGTGTTAACCGTTTGCGCGCGAATCACGAAGGTTCAGTGTCCGGAGTTACTTAGTCCTTAGTGGCTTGGTCGAAGACGGACACGGCACCAGTAGCCCATGGAGGTATAACAACAGCTGAGGTGTGTGTATAGTATTGAAGTCTACGGCGTGCTACGATTTTTACGCGAAAAGTCACTTGCCCTATATATATTGGAAATAATCAAATATGGAATACGTGGTGTGATTTTCCAAAGGTTAGATTCAAAAAGTGTAAAGAAACCGCGAGTAGACCAGAGTCGTGAAGCACGCATGACTGGAGCCACTTGTCGCAGGCAGCTGTCTTCCTCTGTGCGTAGCCTCGTCGTGTCGGCGTCTTTGATGTCCACGCACCGTGCGTGGCATCACGCCACATCGCCCCTGCAGACGCTTCCTCCGGACAACGAACGACAGTTGTCCTCTGGCAGCACAGCGCGCCCACTACGCCAACACCAGCCTACGTCCGCCATATTGCATTATGGCTTCCTATAGCTTGTTCATGTTTATGAAAGATCATTCCGAAAGTAACTCGTCTATTCGCGATTCCTTCGCACTTTTTGAAGCAAACCTTTGATAAATCATCCCATATATGACACACGCGGTGATTTCGTAAATACGTCATGTGTCACTAACGTTTTATACTTGTGTTAACACAAAATCACCTTATTTTGGGTTACCTTGAACTTTTACTTATATTTTATTTATTTATAAATTATAATATTTCATTTATAGTTTACGTGAATAAAAACAGGGAGAAAATAGGTGTGTTGGGAATGCCTAGCAAGAAATAGTTCTTAATGTAAAATATAATTGTAATTTGCTAAGGCTCGATTACTTTGTTTACATCAGGCGGAGGAGTATCTTGGAAGTAGAACTTAGGCTGGGCTTCAGAAAAATTGGAAGTCGCCGTGAATTGACTGTACTGTCCTTGCACAACAATACAGACATAACGGCTGACCTGCGAACTCGTATTTATGTCACAATATTGATTGGGTTAGGCAGAATGAATGTTGTAACGTAATTATGAGTTCGTAGTTACCTTGCGTTGTCTGCACTGCAGTTAGTGGTGGACACGGAAACCGGTTCAGGAGATGGCTACGTGCGTACGCCGCTGTTCATTACGTTCTAACTACGTGCTTACAGGAAAGTGTTAGCTTTAATGCTACTTCAAACGCCAGTTCTTAGATGATATTTCGAAATGTCCTCTGACATTACTAAATGTATGCATAAACACTGCACTATTAACAATGAACTGGGTTTTAACAATAACTCGGTGTAAAGTTAAGCTTCTTGGGAGAGCCAAGGACCTTAGGCCCTCCCACACATCCGTCACTGACTGCCACGTGGGGCCAATAGCTAGTTGTGTACAAGGGCACTTTCGCAATTTTCTTTTTAAAAACATAAACAGCCTAAAAATCCAAGACTCCAGTATGGCGGGGGAAGGATTCCCTTAAGTTAGAGTGGCCGCGGTGGTGTAGTGGTCAGACTACTCGCCTCCCACCCAGGGGAACCGGGCTCGATTCCCGGTGGGGTCGCCTCCGGATTTTCGCACTTGGGAATCGTGCCGGACGATGCTGCTGGCCGGCGGGTTTTCTCGGGGATCTCCCGTTTCCCCCGCCCTTGCATTCCGACGCTGCTCCATACTCGTCGGCTCTCAAGACATAGATGTTAAGAGCCGCCCGAATCTCTTCACTTACGGTAGAGTTTGAATGTGTTTTAATGTAGCGCTGCACTTAGCCGTATAACATGCATTACAGAGCAATACTCATGCTACGAAAGTCGCATGAAGTGTACGAGTTATGTTGTATATGAAAGAAAAATGCAGTAATTTTGTAACACTAAAACATTTAGGTAAAATTTACTTATTTTAAACCAATTAATAAGAGTATTTTCAATAAAAAATATATGCCTATCTACATTTTGGATGCTTCAGAAAGCCTTTTTTTTTTTAATAAGAAAACCTTATTCGAGTAACGTAATCATAATAATTACTATGGTTGCATGTGTAAAAATATTGGTTCTGATGTTTAACATTCATTTCGGTTACAAAAACAGCAACACTCGGGGCTGAAATGGGTGTGCATATAAACAGTTGTTAAATATTTGCTCAACATAATTCCTAAGTTTTCGTTACATATACAAACAGTGACAATTATGATAATGGTCTTACTTAACTAATTGTGTTTTGTTTTGCAGAATGTGCTTCCTAAAGCAACCAGAGTTGAAATATGCTTGAATGTTGCAGTTAACATAATCTCATTATATATATATTAAATTTAATAAGTAGGTTTTATTAAGGTATTTTACAGTGTTAAAAACATGCATCCTTCTTCCATATACAACATAAATCGTGCTTTCCTGGTAATTTTAATGGTACTTGTACTACTTTTTAATGAGTTCTGCGTGTTTTACAATCAGGCCAACACTGCTGAGCGCTACGACAACCAAAAACAAATGTTATTGTTTATGCACGATCACGTGTCAAAATCACATTTTTATTATCACACAAATAACAATAACGAACCCATCTGGAAAACGAAATAAACCATAAATAAAAAGGAACCTAGATGATGATGTCATTTTACTTTCAGGCGTGCCTAGCAAAACTATTTGAACAAAACTTACAGGACATCCAGACAGCAAAAACATGCCAAAATCTACTTACGTTTAGCTCTTGATGTAGTTGATGGCGTTATTCTAAAATGAAAGTTACCTAATTTCTGCGGGCTAGTTTTTATTACATTGTTCGTGTTTTCCAAAACAGCATGATTGTGATCGGCGGATGATTATTCAAGAACTACGAACTCCGGTGTTTGCTTGTCGCCTCGAAATGCAGTCCCACGCTAAAGGCGTGGCCGACGTGCGACCCATGTCGGCCCGCCTACCTGGGACGTATTGGAAGTGGGCGTGTCAGTCACGAACTCGCCGGTAGAGTAACCAAGCAGAAATACAGGTTCAGCGCACACATTTCTACGCCGGTACTCCTTTGGCTCCAACTAGCGGGCGATGTCTCTCCGCAGTTCAAGGACCACGTGTGCTGGAGGATGACGAGCCGATGGAAGCCCTGGGTGTAAGGAGACAAGCACGGGGTGTTGCTGCACCTGGTCTGGTTGGGAGTAGGCTGCTTTCTGCGGAAACAGACAACGAGAAAGCAGTTGGGGACGACGAGCGCAGGCGATGCGCGCGGTATCGCGTCTCGGCCACGTGTTCTGGAGGATTACGAGCCGGTGGAAGCCCTAGGTGTAAGGAGACAAGCACGGGGTGTTGCTGCACCTGGTCTGGTTGGGAGTAGGCTGCTTGCTGCGGAAACAGACAACGAGAAAGCAGTTGGGGACGACGAGCGCAGGCGATGCGCGCGGTATCGCGTCTCGGCCACGTGTTCTGGAGGATTACGAGCCGGTGGAAGCCCTAGGTGTAAGGAGACAAGCACGGGGTGTTGCTGCACCTGGTCTGGTTGGGAGTAGGCTGCTTGCTGCGGAAACAGACAACGAGAAAGCAGTTGGGGACGACGAGCGCAGGCGATGCGCGCGGTATCGCGTCTCGGCCACGTGTTCTGGAGGATTACGAGCCGGTGGAAGCCCTAGGTGTAAGGAGACAAGCACGGGGTGTTGCTGCACCTGGTCTGGTTGGGAGTAGGCTGCTTGCTGCGGAAACAGACAACGAGAAAGCAGTTGGGGACGACGAGCGCAGGCGATGCGCCGCCATAGCGCAGAGCCGGTCGTGTTCTGGAGGATTACGAGCCGGTGGAAGCCCTAGGTGTAAGGAGACAAGCACAGGGTGTTGCTGCACCTGGTCTGGTTGGCAGTAGGCTGCTTGCTGCGGAAACAGACAACGAGATAGCTGTTGGGGACGACGAGCGCAGGCGATGCGCGCGGTATCGCGTCTAGGCCACGTGTGGTTATAAGGAGGCTCAAGTCTTCGATCGTAGGGTATTGTATAGTGCGGCTCAAGAAGATTGTAGCGAGTTCCAAGCCTTGTGTTGACCGGTGCTTAAAATCGATTCATGCCGATGATACACTGTAATTTTTTTTTTGTACTTTTACCAGAAAAATCTTTGGAAACCCATTTGCAAAGGAAATAAATTGTAGAACTACAAACAGTTTTCTTGTCAAATTTGCAAAACACGTATTTGTAATATTACAAATGATAGCTTTATATTATCTACAACTAACGTTATTAAGAAGAGCACATAAAGTTTTTTTTTNTTTGTAATATTACAAATGATAGCTTTATATTATCTACAACTAACGTTATTAAGAAGAGCACATAAAGTTTTTTTTTTCCTAGTAGAAAACAAATGCGAGGTAATAATAACAGAGAATAGGGGAAAAATAATTTGAAAATATAATNTTTTTTTTTCCTAGTAGAAAACAAATGCGAGGTAATAATAACAGAGAATAGGGGAAAAATAATTTGAAAATATAATTCACGAAAACAAAAAGAAGCAAAGCCTCGCTAGACGCCCCTTGTGTAGTATTGCACAGCCTTAACCACAAGAACATCTTGACTTGAGTACTTAGCGATCGTTTTTCTGTGAAAACATCAGTAAATACGTACCAAATACAAGTGAAGTTATTCGGTCAAGAAAAGNACTTAGCGATCGTTTTTCTGTGAAAACATCAGTAAATACGTACCAAATACAAGTGAAGTTATTCGGTCAAGAAAAAGCATTTATTTAATTACAAGAGTTCTTTGTATACATATATGAAGCATAAACATAACAGGTAATGAGTTATAGCGTCACGTCTCCTTAAAATTGCTGTTTGTTATGATTATTTGTTTTATTTCAAGTGTTTTCCGTTATTTAAAATTTCAATACATTCCTTTTGTCACGCAACTATACTTTACATCACCCATTAGTTTATGCACAAAAGCTATACACGGTTTAACGTTGTTGAGAGTCCGCCATTTTGCTTGAGCTCGTGGATACGGGTCAGTATAGCACAAACATTTCTTGAGGTCTATTACAAATACGGCTCTTGTAGTTTTACAAACAAATAATTTATAATATTTTTGGTTCACTTTTACAAACATTTGCAAAATTACAAACAATTTCTCAGTAAAAATTGCAATTGGTTCTTACAGTATAGGGAGCGAACGATCGCTGATCTCGTCTCTTCGTCACATGAGTGGGGCAGCTTGGCGGAGCGAACAAGATATCCCTTATGGGGAAGGAGCTACCTGACACAACCCATACTTGCTAAGTATGTTAATAGCTTACAAAATACACCGGAAAAATAAAAGAGATCTTAAATAGAGGGACGATATTCTAGAAACCTGAACGTATTGTTCTGCAATAACGTGTCAATCCGGACAAATACTGCGAAACTATTACTTCGCACTATATATAAATGCATCAGAGTTTATGACGATTGCATATTTTTATCACAATTAAATTCTTATTAATAATACATTTAATATTAACTGATGACAACCTAATGATAAAGGGGTAGGGAGTTACAACCACCATACAACCCCCCTGCCTCCTTCTCTCTTCCTGGCAGCGCCCATGGTTCTAACTATGACTGACCCAACACCTGGCTATTTGCGTTAACGCCTCCTCTCTATCGCCAATCACTTACTCGTACGCTCTGCTCGTAGTTTAGTGTTTATTTTGTTTCATTTATCGTATTCCTGTTTTACTGTTATGCTATGTTCGTTGTCTGTGTACTCCCTTCACCCGATTGTATTCTGAGCTAGATCTGTCACCAGTCGTTGTTTCTTGATATACGCGTGAATTATAAGGTAATAAATATACAACATTCAGTGGCGAAAATAATTAGCAAGTGCCCCATGCGAAGCAACTCACTGTTCCAAAAGTCAAATTTACTTAAGAGGCGTACAACTTATCAGTGCAAAAAAATACCAGGCAACTTGCAGAATTCTAATTCGCAAGTGTTCAGAATCTTGTTTGTTACAAGTTTGAACATGAGTGCTATAACAAGCAGGATGGCTTGAAATGTGCAATTCGCAAAGAAGGGCAGATCGGACGCAATCAGAGTATGTTCGGGAGGAGAGGGAGGGGGGGGGGCATGCCCGAGGCATGAACATGTGCCATAATAGTAAGATGAAACCCGCATTTGCCAGTAAGTTTGTGTGGTGCAGTGTTAGAAGCGGAGCCATCACCAACTCTACAAGCTTTAAAGGCTAGTATTTTTGGTCACTGAAGAAATACTGTAAAAATTTATCTTGGCAAAATATTTGATTTGAAAGCAAAATAATTTGTAGTTACCGCTTAGCTCTTTATCGGTGACTAAAGATGAGCAATTATTTGCAGTTCCTGACAAACAGTTCTGTGTTACACACAACATTATGGCAGAATGCCTAATACAAATAAGAAAAGAATTTAGGCCAAAAAAGTTTTATTTAAATGAGGTCAACAGGTGCAGAAGTCAAACGAATAATTACCTGGATCCATATATTGATATTTCAACAAGAAAGAATCCCACCGATTCAATACCGTAGTTGAGCTGGCAAAATAAAGTCAGTTCTCGTACTTGTCAGGCATTGCTCAGTCAGCCACACAAGTGTGCACGTATCGCAACGTCTCTTGAAAACGGCAGGCAATTACCACGAACTGCTGTGTTACGTGACGAGTACTGGCTGATGTCACACCCAAGCTATTCGCTTGATGTTCGTGTTGCAAGCCCAGTGTTAGAAGTGATGTGGCTGGCCGGAGGCTGGGTCCAGGCACACCGTCTCACCTGCGCCCCCCTCTACCTACAGCGCCAAGGTAAATAACGGGTTCGACGACGCATTCTTGCGCACCGCCCCCCCCCCCNNNGGGTGTTTCTGTGCCGGCCGGCTGTTGGTATTCGCCCTCATAGCCGTCGATGCCTCTGTCGGCCCGCCTGGCCTCAGTCGTGTGAGTCCGCCCTTGATGACGTGGCTGCCGCTGGAGGTAGAGTACGCTGCAGCAGCGGCGAAGCCGTGGCATAGGCTATCCGTCGAACAAATTACTCCTCTTCTTACTAGCTAGATGCCAAACATTTTCTTATAACTCTACTCCTGAAATATCCCCCCCCCCTCCAAAACATGCACAGTGGTTTATGTAGCTCTATAATTATAATTACGGATAGGACAATTTCGCGAGGTCAATGACCTATGAAGACTAGAAGTGCTAGCTGTATACATTCGAGCCTTGCGTGTGTGTTGATTGGCCGCTGCTCAAGAGAGTAGCCAGTGTTACTTCACACCTGACGGCATGACACTCGCTACTTGTTTCCTTGCAAGCCTGCTATTGGCTCAGAGTCGTCCAGGGCGTGTCTTATGAACTCTGATCAAACTGCAAAGGCGACTTCAGTGTACTCGTGTTTGGTGTCCAACTTGTAATGAAGTGAATTCGCGAAATTATCCTATCCCTAATTATAATACGCTTGAATTCTACAACATTCGCGTCTTAAACTTCAACATTAGCTTTTGTGAAATTTATTCTAATTTCTTAGAAGTGTTACTAAATTATCTTTTTGGAATTTGTTTCCAAAGAAAATCCTTGTACAAATACAAAAACAAATACTGTGTAGATGGTTTGCTGATTCAACGCCAGGGACCGTAGTCCCTAACTCTAACTTGCTTAAATATACTCATTGCAATCATGTTTATGATAATGGCATAACTTTGATTTCTATGAACGTCCACGCCAGTCTCTTCTTCACTGCAAGGATACCAGAGCAGTTAGTGGTCACAGCTCGTAGGCTGTGTTACAATCTCAAGAAACTATATTTTGGTTATCTCTACTTATTGCTTAATGTCGCAATAGCAATAAATAAGTGGCCGAGTCTGTCATTTGTATCATGGTTACGTTAGAGGATATCACTATCTACCTACACGTGAAAAGACCTCCCAACACTACGCTTGCTATCCACTTATTCATTACAGCTTTCCTCCAAGTTTCGCTTGCCATGTGATATTACTCAAAAATTGGGCTCGTTGTACTTTGTTTCATGCTTTGAAAACCGAAATCGGCTATTACAATGTTTAACTATTATTGGCGACTTGTAACGCCCGTCATATAAACCAAACTTTATCATAATTAATTAAAAATAATAAATCGGGTCACCGCGCGTAATTTTATGACCAAGGATCTATTTCACGAGTTCATGTGAGGGTAGGTTAAACTCAACACGGACATGTTTTAGTTACCTTTGTGATTAGAAGACAGTTTATTTGACACGTTATTTCATATTGTCTAGGAGAAAGACTTAGATGAGCATCTGGAACTTCAAAATCCGAACTCTTGAACTGCTTAGACACCAAATTGTTTCGAATGACACTCAGAATTAAAAATATTTGTCTGAAATTCGTTACGCTTCTTGCATTTAACATCAGTGACAATGCTGAAAATACGTTCTGCCTGGACATTATCGTGCGTAATGAACACAGCAGTTCGTTCCACATTTCATCAAATTCAGTTTTCTTCATTTCAGCAATTTTAGCCATTGCTAAATGAATAAGGCAACTGGCTATACAGAACAACTGCAGCTCTAATATAAGTAAAAATTCCTGTAGCAACTTTTTTGATATGACATCTTACTAGATACTCGAAATTTCCCTGAATTTCAAGCGATATCGTGAAAAAAATCTCATCTTCCCTTTTCCTTTGAAAAGTGTTCTGGATTTCCCTGAGGGAGGGAAATTTCCTTTTATTTACCATCATTGTCCGCGTGCCATTTATAACTTGGTGTTTCGGGAACGATCAATGCCGAGTCCTGCTTTCTTCACCACTGTGACCAGAAAATTGTCGTTCTCGCGGCAGTTAAGATATCCACGATGCTTAGAAGCTCCTCAAGCTATTTGTCGATGTTTTAAGAAATAGGTCTAACAGTAAGCAAAAAACACTTGAATCAAGCAAATGTTACTAGAAACTGAAAACAAGTTACGTGGGTCACATACTAAGAAACGCCGCCTTTATACTGCTTACACACGCCATCGAGATGAGAAGATCGTGCACTGCTAGACATTTATGTAGATTTACGGAAACTTTTACGGAGATGTTGAGTTAATTTACGGAAAGGCACTACCCAATGACGAATAGCGGAAGTGATCTCCGTAAATATGAAATACGGAAGCTCTCTGTTATGGCTTCGACTTTGAGTCACAAACAATGCAGATGATACCTGAAGCGTATAAAATACCATCTTCACAATACTACTTCATGTATAATAGCAGTAGGTGAGTGACGAACCACTCATGGAGTGCCAATTCGTTGATTTTTGTTCAAATTCCGCTACAGGACAAAACCTTCTGTTTACACAGTGAAACACGCACATATCGAAATGAAACTATTTTTTTTATCGTAACCTCGCTTTATAAACAGCAAATAAAACAAAATAGCAGTCGCTTTAAGACGACTTCAAAGTTCCGCGTATACTCCGTATTTACGACCAAGTATGAACTTCTGCGTACTTCAGCATAGGTCAGTCGTTGACCTATGACCTCGGCCGCCACAGTCATTCTGCTGTCCGACTTGGCGATACTGTTTCAAGCCACCCGAGTGACAAACGTTTATATTGGTTCGGAGTCTTGCGAAGCGTGTGTTGTGATATATCGATACCTAAGTATAAAAGTGTTACAACTAAAAAAATATATATGTATTTTTAAAATTAATAACATTACAATATGCAGTACAGACATGTCTTTTACGTGTAAAAGTTTTACAACTTGCATTCTGACGGTTATACTTTTGCGCGAGATAGTGTAGTATGGCAATGTACTCAAAACAAGTTTCTCACCGCCGGGATTTCAGAGTTAGTCGGTTGATCATAGCTCAAGAGAAAGTGTGGGATGTAATTGCCGCTGTCTTCGCAGAATACCACGCTTGAGAAACGTCTTCTTGTAATGCGCCGACTTCCAGCGAACATTCTTCCTGTGTGCAAAACTTTATTTGAGCAGTATAATACGTTGAGTTGTAACGCTATTGTACTGAAGTACCTACCGATAAGTGAAAGCTGGGTGCAGTGCTACGAGGCTAGGATGATATCGAGTAATAACGCAGGACTACAGTGTGTAGCAGAAGGAGAGAGCTGTAGGTAGCCGGCTGCTGTGTGTAAGACGAAGGCACGCGGTGGTCGTGTAAGAAGAAGAACAAGCCTGAGAGGACCGACAGCGAGATAAACAAGTCAGCTCTAATGCCGGCAAGTGATTGTGGCTCGGGGCCATGCCCCGGCTATATCCGGAGCTGACCGCACCAACCCAGGCGTTGTCGGTGGTCTCCCCCCCCCCTCCGCCCGGTGGCTAGCGCTCCGGCTCCAAGGCGGTGCGGGTTCGAGTCCTCCGGCGAGGTCGCTGCCAGAGTTTCGCAAGTGGGGAGCGCGGCGGACGGACGTTTCCATTGGCGGGGGGAGTTTTCTCGGGGTGCGCCCGTTTCCCTCTTCTTCCCCTCACACACAGCATTTATTTTTATAGCTTACCTCAGCAGTGACGGTGTAGTCCATTCACTGTCACTTCCGACTTTTCTGAAGTTCTACTTCCAGGCTATTCCTCCGCCTCGTGCAAACAAAGCTTAACCAAGTCCAGAAAACTGTACCAAAGGAATAACGCACCAAATTCGTGCGCACTCAGTTAATTAATATTTTGCATTATAAATCATTTTTTTTACTAGGCATTACCAACGCATCTATTTTCTCCCCATTTATATTCGTATGAATTAAGAATGGAATGTTATAATATATAGATAAAATACAGGTAAAACTCGAATTAAATAAAAAAAAAGATACTTTTATATCAACAAAAGTATAAAACGCTTGTGATAGATGACATATTTACAAAACAACCAGAAACGTCATCTACCGGGCGATTTTCGAAGATTTGATTTTAAAAGGATGACAAAACCGCGAATTGACTATAAACACATGCAATATTCGCGTTCTTATTTCTTGACATATTATATTAATGTTGTTTTTGTCGCTGGACCACGAGAAACTAATTTAAGGTTCACAGTGGCGTGAATAATCATGTGCACTGCAATCCGAAAGAAAAAGGTAGTAGTCGGCAATGAACAACTGATATCTACTCGAGTTTATACACGAGTATTTATAGTATTTTGCTAGATAACTATATGCTATTTGTACGTATATAGAAGCAAGCAACCTCCAAACTATTATATTTAAAAATCTCAAACCTACTGATAAAGCTGACCTTCCTAAGGGCTATTCACGATAACGTGAGCGCTTTTAAAAACCATCCTCTTTGGAATAATAGTCAATATATATACCTTTTATTTTAGCCTTAGACGTTAACTTTTGAGTGTGGTGGAGTAAACACACTGCGTTTGTTACTTACATAGCAATATTTATTTAAAAAGGTGGTTAAAAATAAAAAATGGCTGAAAGGAAAACGTAACTAAGAGAATTAAAGTAGAGGGATTATGGGGACTTTGGCACATCGGGACCTGGGACCGGAGTGTCGGAGCTGTTCGTGCTCTGTCATTCTAGTCGGCCGGAGGCCATAATGGATCCAGGTGACCTTGACCATTGACCTTGATCCAGGTGATATTTTACCTTGACCCCGGTGGTCTTTAACCTTGAAACCCAAAGAAATAAAACAATTATTTACAAATTATAAAAAAAATTATAAAAAATATATTATTAAATTTGTCATTTAACATTTATTATTAAAAATTTGTTATTTAAAATTTATTTAAAAAACTGACATTTCCGGAGATCTCGCAACGTCCCCGCGGCCCGTGGCTATGTCATGGCAGGCGTATGGAGGCGTGACA
>NQII01002042.1:438892-451112 GCA_002778355.1 Clitarchus hookeri
CTCTCTTGGGACACGCCTGCCACGCCTCTGTGAATGCAGAAGCGTGAAGTTTTAACATGCGCTCTACCTATTGCGTCACCGCGGCACCCCCTTGCTATGGAATGCAAGAACGCGAAGTCCCGTAGCCCGAGGCTATGTCCTGGCAGGCGTCTCTGTTGGGAGCTGTCGGTGTGTGAATGCAAGAGCATGGAGTTGCGCTCTATCCATTGCGTCACCTCGGCACCACCCCTTGAATGCCAGAGCATGACATAACGACTGGGCGGTGTCTTTGGGAGCCACAACCAACATGGCCGCCTCCTAGGCGTTGGCTTAGGGAGCCATGAACAAACATGGCCTCCAGGGAATGAGCGAGAAAAAATAATTTTTTGGAACTTTTGAAATGTTAAGAAAAATAATTTTTTGGAACTTTTGAAATGTTAAGAAAAAATATTTTAACTTTTGAAATATTAAATTACAATTTTAAAATATTAAATCAATATTTTAAAAACATTAATTTTAAAAATTAATAAAAAAAATATTTTGGAAATCTTTGGAATTTTGGCACTGGCTGCCAAGATGGCCGCCTTCGAAGCGGAAAGCAAACGCATGAGGTTTGTCATTTCCTTACCAAGCTTCTGGCTCCCGGGCTCCCTGTCAAGACGCTGGCGTCGAACATACCATTCCTAGCTACTGCGGTGCGTTGTCGCTTTTGTGTAGTTTTCTAGACTCGGTTAAACTTAGTTTGCATGAGGCGGAGGAATACCCTGGAAGTAGAACTTGGGCAGGGCTTCAGAAAAGTGTGAAGTAACCGTGAATGGACTATACACACAGCTGCGAACTTCAGAATGGCTCTGAGTCTCTTCTGAACAAATGTAGGAGAGCTGTGGAGGGAATCATACTCTACCACTACCAAAGGAGTGCGCACCGGTTAACATTCGGGCGAGCACAAAGTTGAAGGATCGCCGATGGCCACACGCAAGTACAGGTCCGAAGGTTTTCCCCCGGGGAGAAGTTCCGATTTAAAGTTTTTAAAAATAGTGAAAAATACGCAAACGTTGTGCCAAAATAGGATGTTATGAGAAGACCTCATTTCTGATTATTGCCTAAAATATCATGGAAATCTCGATTGTGAAAAACTAATTTGTTTGAATTTGAATAGTAAAATGAACAATACAATCCCACAAATTAATGCCGACTTCTATTACTCAGAATATCTCATACAAACCAGTGTGATCCAAGGCATGCTGACATTACAGAATAATAAACCATCTCCACAGAGCAGAGTTTTAAATTAATAAATATACTGGTAATTAGGGTATGCCTGGGACCAGCCGGCACACACCGTGCGAACGTGTTACAACTATGTGGTAACTACACTGAAGAGTAAAAAAAACTGGTATAGGCGTGCGTATGCAAATAACAGAGGTATGGAACCAACCAGAGTAACGCGATGCGGTCGGCAGCTAGATCGGTTACTGCTGCTACAATGGCAGGTTATCAAGATTTAAGTGAGTTTGAACGTGGCGTCATAGTCGGCGCACGAGAGATGCGACATAGAATCTCCGAGGTAGCGATAACATTAGGATGTTCGCGAACGACCATTTCACGAGTGTACCGTGAATATCGGGAATCCGGTAAAACATCACACACATCTTCGACATCGCTGCGGCCGGAAAAAGATCGTGAACGAACGGGACAAACGACGACTGACGAGAATCATTAAACGTGACAGACGTGCAACCCTTTCTCAAATTGGCGCAGATGGGAGATTTGTGGACTGCCCTGTAGGATTCATGGTGTGAATTGCCTCCTGCATACCTTCAGACATTAGTCGAGTCCATGCCACGTCGTCTTGCGGCACTTCTGCGCGCCTGGGTGACCGTGGGGAGAGGGGAGGGGCACACGATACTAAGCAGGTGTACTAGTTTTTTTGGTTCTTCAGTGTATAATGTGTTGTCAACGATATACTCGACTATCTACTGCCGCAGTGTCCAATGAGCAGGCGGTTGAAGTGTGGGGTCTCTCTTAGGAGGCACTGAACACGCACTTTTATTATGTCTCGGAACTAGTTACGACTTTCCTTCTGTATAAGACTACTCGCCTCCCACCTAGGCGAACCGGGTTCGGTTGCCGGCGGCGTCGGTCCCGGATTTTCGCAAGTGGGGGTTGTGACAGATGATGCCGTTGGTCGGCGGGTTTTCTCGGGGATCTCCCGCTCCCCCCGTCCTTGCATTCTAGCGCTGGTCCATACTCAACTCGCTTCACTGTCATCGGCCCCAAGACCTCGGTGTTAACCGCCCAACTCTCTTCACTCACTCACTCACTCATCTTCGAAACGCCAATCCCGTAGTCGTCCTGTGTGACGACAAAGTAAGGGAGTAGGAATGCGGTATTTTGGAGGTGATGACGTCAGCGGTGTGCTGGAGTCGCTCGTCGGTGCAGATCTGTCTGTGAGCGCGTGCTATTGCTTGCACGAAGAGGGACTCCCATTGTCCCTCGAGTACAACAAGAGGAGACGTCGGCCTGCCATGTCCTCCTCCTACACAGCGAAGGCCGCTCTCCCACTGAACTCCTCATTATCCTAGCAACGTCGTGCTTAGACGCGATCGCCAACTACCAAACCACTTATTACTCATTTTTAAACGCTTTCTTTCCCTGATAGAAGATAATTTTTAGTGTTCGGCGTTTCACATATAACTTGGGACTACTTCGAATAGTTAGTTTTTATAGTTTGCAACGAGCGAACCCGGATTAATTACCAACAGACTTGCAAATATACGCAGAATATTGCAAATATCGTGTTAAAACACATGATCGTATAAAATACCCGAGTATGGAATAATTTTAGGCATGCGTGAGCATTTCCCGGCGCTGCATTTCGACGTCAATGCAAGATTGTGAGTAGGGCTACACTGCGGCCAACTGAACAGCGATATTGGCCTTAAAGTCATCGCTGCATTTCGACATCAATGCAAGCCTGTGAGTAGGGCTACAATGCGGCCAACCGAACAGCGATATTGGCCTTAACGTCAGTGCTGCAAGAATAATGGCGGATACTTGCGAGCTCTCTGGTGATGTCCGTTGCACTGTTCAAATTTGTACGGAAATGTACAGTAAATACACGGAAAAGAAATTCGTAATGACGGAAAACGGAGCTGACTCCTTAAATGCAAAATACGGAAAAGTCTCCGTATTTCCTATAGCTTCGGGTTCTGGGGACGAATAACGCCGGGTCTACACGAACCTTCCTTTGCCACTGTAACAAGAAACTGATCGTTTCTGTGGCAGTTTGAAAGATAGGTTTTAGTAGCGTGGATAAACAAACATCAAAAAGTATCAGGTTGTCTGTAACACCTAGCAACACTTAAAATACGCTAACTTTAATAGTAACTAAAAAAGTTGCTTAAGTAACTTTATTATAAATGCCAAATTTATAAGTTTGGACTTCATGTGAGTTTTGTAGGTGAGTGGTTAGCAGTGGCGTGTGGTGAAGTGTTGCAAGGTAAGGTGGTGCTTGCTCAGTGCTGTACACACTCGGCACACGCAGCAGCAACCGGTAACCAGAGTGGATCCGGGAGAAACTGAATGTACTGCGGCCACTTACGAGAGAGCGGTGAGGCAGCCATTAAAGACGCACTGTGACGTAGAATGCACTACTGCGTTCAAGTGGCTGATGTGAAAACTAGAAAACGTTTAGCTATAGCATAGAGAAAAATCACACCTTCTCATAAACATCTGCATAATAATTTTATGCATCGACAACATCGTTTTAATAGTTTATTTTACATGTACTTAGTTTAAAAAAATCAGTTAAACAAGTTTTTGATTATTGCACAGCGTACTATTTGTACCTACAGAACGGCTGTCTCAAAACTGAGTTTTTGTTACTGTGAAAATACGTAAGTCGGCTGTCTTACAAATGATTGTTAAGGGGTGTGCCAGTGGAAACCACAGCTGTTTGAATACAAGACCACCAGTTTCAATACAAGACCACCAGCTTCAATTTAGAGGTAACGCTATACCGCTGACCTCCACTGAGTGCTTTTCTTTTACTGTTGCTTAGTGTCGGTAAGCCATTATTGGAGGGGTAAGATGGCTTACTTAAGTAGGCACAAAATCACACTTAAAATAGGTACACTCATCCACAGCTTGCCTAGAGTTTGAAGACACAACTACAGAGAAATTAAGAGGCCGTAGTACATAAATTAACGCGGGACACGTTAATTGAAGTTTGCAGTTCTGGAAACCAATATCGTCATTTGAGGTAACAATGTGACACTTCAGGGTAACTTTGCACCAAACATCTTCATTTAAAATGAAAGCTGTGCAACACCCCACCTTGATGTTCATATTCCTATTTAACTGTGTTATTTATAAAGAACACAGTAAACTGCACACAATCATCGGGCTTTCATTTTAAATCATCTCAGGCTGGTGATCCAAAATTGCCCACGCTGATGCAAACTTGCCTCAAATTACTATACAGACAAATGAACAAAAGGCAAAATTCTAAATAACAGTTTCTGCCTACTTTGTGTGTAAATAGACGGAATAATAAATTTCTTTAGCTCCATATTTTACACCGCACTTAAACATGCATATTAGCTCGACAAAAGGGGTTCACGTTGGCAAAATATTTGCTACGAAGTTATCGATATTATCTAGGATTGCAGTTTTATAGTTTTTCTATATTCGCTTCCAAATACCTACATAGTTTTATCAATGTGTTTAAAATGCGTATCAATGTTCCTACCACAGGCGTTATGTGGAGCATATAATGTTCTTTGAGGACAGAGAGTCGATACGTGCAGCAGGTAATGGCGAGGTTAAGTGTCATGTAGGAGAGCGGAAAGAACGGCGTGGGTGCAGAAAGAGATGCATTGCCCGAGGAGAGAATGACGGCGTCGATGACAATACGACGGAGAACCAGTTAGCAGCGCTTTATATAGTTGAAGGGGATATGATTCATGGACATCCTTCAACACACTCTCGCCGGTCAGATATACAGATGAATAAGAGACGTTATTGTGTGTGGGCTGGGAGTGGAAGAACCGGGCTCTGCGACCTGCCGGTTGACTGATTGAATCATGACACATACTTTGCCACTCAATACACTCCTTCAGCTTGTCTGTGCGATCAACTGCATCGTTATTTAACAGCATGGGCGACTTGCAATTTTACATCGACATATCAACCACGCTCAGAGATAATATAAATAAGAATGGAAACATTTCTGCTGCACCCGTGTGAGCCCAGTTTTTCCTTTCTTCGTTCGCTAAGAATACGTCGAATTCGTCTCCAGTGGCACATTTCAATGAAAGGACCGCGTGTAGTAGAAATGCGTATTTCTGTTGCTTCAGACTGTCACCACCATCAGAATTTGGTAATTCGAATTTTTGACGTAGATAGCGTAGTTCTTTTACGAGAAACTACATCATAATTCTATGAACAGAGTTGATATGCTGCAACTGGCCTCTCAAACTCTTGATGCCAACCGAAGAATATGTTGGAAATTGATGTTTGGTTTCCTTTTTCGTCTAATCTGTTACAGCGGAGTTGGAATTTCCCAACTGGTGACTTGTTGTTATTATTGCATATATGACTTTAGTTTTCTCCGGCAAAATAAGCTCGAGTCATAATTTGAATATATATAAAAAAAACACAATATTAAATACATGTTCACAAAATAAGTGTCCAACAGTAAAGGCAAAAAATGTGCGTATTTATGTAGACATTATTTGAAAATGCCTTTGTTTTGTTGCATTTGTATCGTTTTCCTAAAGGCGGATAATTGTGTACACCGCATTTATTGTCTCTACATACTCAACTGTTAAGACATATTGTTCTGTACTTGAGGTTTTTAATTGAGTGAGCTGCCTTATTATAGTACGAAAGACATGTAACAGCACATTCATCTCCATGGTGAAAAAAAATTGTGAAGTGATAAAGAGTGCGTCCTGAAATCACACTAATGCAATTTGTATAACAGCAAAACATGAAGCACTTGGTGGCGCCCTAGCACACGGTGAACCAATGATAGTCGTTGTAATGCAAACGTCGTGCGAAGTGAATGTTTGTGTGCACGGCATTGGCGCACGAGAGGGACGGAACACACTGCAGTAAGAAGGTCCATTACCTTGAGCCTCCGATATACCTGGCGCCTCACTTCTTATGCAGACTGAAACTTCTCGATGGACTTGCACGAGGAAACTCACACTTCTAACCTGACTGGAATTAAACATTCAGAACATATCGGGTTTGGATCCTTCTACATCAACAAGGAGTTACTGATATAACTAACGAGCCTACTTTCCTCAACATGGATGCAATTAATTTAAGTAATTTAAGTTCTTAAAAACTGAGTTGGTTGGTAGGACCTGAAATCTCGCTGAAAGCAACGTCAATAGAGATGAAACCAGAAACATATACAACAATAGTGTGACAATAACATGTACACACATGTTTTACCCGGGACTCGAACCCAGGAAACCTTTTACCATTAGCTAGCTTACCATCAACTGCATTACGGAGGTCGAATTCTGAGCATCAACTACGGATTTAATCAGTTTAATTTTCCNGAATTCTGAGCATCAACTACGGATTTAATCAGTTTAATTTTCCTAATGATATGGCTTAGTAACTTAAAGTAATTACAAGGCCGTCATTTTGAAAATAAGTGTTTGACCTTAAATATAATAGTTTACACCATCTGTCACAGTATTATTTGTTTCCTAAATTTGGTAGGAAGCTGTCAATTGTTTCCCGAAATGTGCCATAAAAATGTATATATTCGTATGGCGTTATCTTATAAAATGGCGGACAAAATACTATTTGTGTAAATACAATTTATAGTTGTAATATCTACTGCTAGAATACACAGTTAAGCTGGAATTGATTACATTGTTCATACGATATAGCATTCTAAGCTAATAGGGCTATATGTCTGCCATTTTGAAAATATCTGACGCACTCAAAACAAACCAGTTTACACCACCTGCCGCAGTACTACTTGTTTGCCAAATCTGATAGGAATCGGCCAATTGTTTACCGAGATATGTCATAAAAACATATTTATTCGTGTGACGATATCTTGCAAAAGGACTGCCAAAAGTGGTTATGTGTTGGCATATATGATGTTTGTAATATATACTTTTGGCATACAAAATTTGTTCGAAATTGGTTAAATGGTATGGTGGATAAACCAAATAAACCTTAAATATTTATGTGGTAGCCATTTTTAAAATAATTACCTAATCAAGTTTAGTCATTTGCGTTTACCTGGCCTATCATAGTATTACTTACGTGCCAAAACGGGTGAGAATTGGTTTAATAGTTTTCAAGATATAACGTAAAAATCTTTATTTTTTCACTTGGTGCTATCTCATAAAATGGCTTACTATCAACAATCTCCGTCTCAAAATTTAATGCACCATGCTCTGCCAGGCTATAAATATTGGTTTAAATAGGTTGAATGGTTCCCGAAGTATTACACATCACCCTAAATATTACAATTGGCCGCCATTTTGAAAGCAAGTGCCCGGAGTGGTTGTAAATTATAACATTCAGGTTTCCTTGCTAAGTACTATACATGTACCGAGTTTGATGAAATTTGGTCGACGCGTTGAAAAATTGAGAAATTGGACACACGCAGCCACACACACACACACACACACACACACGCAGCCACACACACACACACACACACACACCCACACACACACACACACACAAAAAGCAAAGTGATCACATAAGCCTTTGTTTCCTTCGGGAAGTAGGCAGAGAGGGGATTTAACATCGTTGCTTCTTGAAACGAAGTGAGTGTTGAGGAAACTTGGACAGGGAATGTTACACTTAGTTGCGTACTCTAGTTGCATGCTTGCTACTAACATGAAGTAAATACATCACGTATTGTATTGCGCGTAGAGGCTACAATCGCTTGACATCGCTTGCTATGAGTAAGGGAGATCGTTCCGTGCATAGTCTTGTGGCGGAAAGCCCGGACGTTAAATCCCCGTGTGGGATCGCGGATTGTAAAGCTGAGGACGGAAGGCGAAGGGAAACAAATGAACGAGAGTTTCTCCTGCTATATGTATCCGTGCTCGAGCCAATTACCCCCTCCGAGTCTCGGCTCGTAGAAAATGGCCGCAGTCTCACCGTTTACAAGCTCTTACGACCGCGACGCCGCCCGGCTCTCATTCTATTCAGATGAACTCGGCCCGGACCTGTGTACGCTCGCCGGCTCTTTAGACAGGAATTCCATTGTCCCAGACGTCGTCGTTCCCTTTGTCCGTGGAACTGCGCGACGAAGTGACGGCACTTTAGCCACCAGCTGATGACTGCTGACGTAGTCGCGCCCGCCTGCCTGCACCTCTGTCCCTAGTGCGCGGGAGCGATAAGGGCGCCGTCGCCGCTAAGCGCAAGCTCTCGTGAGGCTTCTTCTACTCGGGTCAGGAACAAAACGTGATTTCTCGTGGGAGAGTTTGCGTAGGAAAAATTTCTGCCGCTGGGTGTGAAGTGTTACAAAAGGTCGCTTTCAATTAATATTTCAAACCACGTGGATAATGAAAGAGAAATAGTTCACTNGGTGTGAAGTGTTACAAAAGGTCGCTTTCAATTAATATTTCAAACCACGTGGATAATGAAAGAGAAATAGTTCACTTGGTTGCGAAGGTATTTTATTTTTGATTTATGACTATTACAATTAGTCTATTTTTTAAAGGTAGAAAGTAGAGAACACATGGTAGACGCCGACACTATAGCGTACTTAGAGGCTGGGATGTTTGGTTGTCCAACCTGTTGTAGAAGTCTTATCCCTCACTGGCGTGCAGTGCCCTTGTTACGCTGCAAGTACCTATAACACTCTCGGCGGTCAGCCTGTTATCTTATTGCTGGAAAGTTCGTAGCAAATTTTAATGCAGGTCCTTAGACTTTTGCTACAATTCACCCAGAATATTTTTGAAAGTTATAACAGCCTGTAAAGATCGTTTTTAGCCATGCTGTATTCCGCCATAGTATGAAATGTTATATTTTTTAGGCGCAAATAAATTGTGCACACGTGGAAAAGTTTTTTTTAAAAACACGCATTAACACACTGCAGGTAGATGCGCCTTGAGGCTCGACCATGNAAAAGTTTTTTTTAAAAACACGCATTAACACACTGCAGGTAGATGCGCCTTGAGGCTGTCATTAGCTCTAGTTTCCAGCAGACATTTTGTTTATTGGAACAATGCTAACATTTGTATGATGTTTGACGGGCTCAGCCAATCAGAATCGTGCTACAGGCAAAAATGGCCGTTACCGTCATCACGAAACTTAAAAATGGCTAACAACTGTCAGCGTCCGAATGGAACGCTGCCAAATACTATAATACTAAAATACTAAACAGTCAATTCTAACATAGCCTCAGACGTAAATTTCTGTCTCTACAGCAGTGTTAGAAATATTTTATTGACTTAACGTAATCATTACGATTTTCCAAAAATATTCCGTACGATATGGAACACAAATAAAGGGCTTCGTTTAGTTAAGGTGTGCATATATTATTAAATATCCTGCTCTGCACGTGATAGTTCAGTTTTGACCAGTTGAAAATATATAAAATAAAAAAAGTTAATATTTAGAAGGAAGAACTGTGAATTTATTCGAGGAATGGGAAAGGCGAGTAATGTTTTATTTTTCACTAGTTCTTATCTCGCCTTCAGAGAAGTAATAGCGAAGAAGACTCGCAGAGGGCACAAATATCACGAGAGTGTGCGAGAGTAAGAATGAGCAAGCACACTTTCAAGATGGCACACGGCCTTATATAGAAGCTCTCTGAGCACGGATGCTGTTTGAAGTGATTATTACGTCATAATTATAACAACTCAGAGGCATTGTGATGGCAATATTTCTGATAAATACACTTTCAATTCAGTAAATAAGTGAAAATAAATCACAACGTTCGTTACGTTCCTTCCTGTAGTGGACTTAACGGAAACGCAATACCATCATCTTAGTTTGAAAGTAATTTTCTAATAATAATTCCTCCCAGAAGAAACAACAGGATGACACATTTTTTAATACATTAGAAATTATTTGATCATGTTTGTTGTATGTAAGAATGTGATGGTCGTCAAATGGCGCTNCACATTTTTTAATACATTAGAAATTATTTGATCATGTTTGTTGTATGTAAGAATGTGATGGTCGTCAAATGGCGCTGTCAAACACACTTGAAGGGGAACATTTGACAGCGTGATGGTGGCTTTTCTCAGCTGTCCACACCCACGCCTGATGGAACCTCCGCTGGCGTGATGGATGGAACTACCGCGCTCTTCCACGCACTAATCACGAGTGCGTGTGTGCTATCGCGATGCGTGCGAGATGCCGCAAACCAGTTGTTTAGCGGAAAGTAGGTTACACATTTCCATAAAACTTTGCACGATCTTCATTTCCGACAAGAAACATTTTCAATTTCGAACGCTTATTTCTTGCGCAGGAACTTAACAAACCTTGAGTTTTCCCACAGGAAAGTTACGCAAATAACAAACAAATATTGAATTGTTAATGCTGTAAACCTTTACACTGCGTCATATCAAGGCATATGCAGAGTCAACCACAGAGAAATTAGTTGTCNATTGTTAATGCTGTAAACCTTTACACTGCGTCATATCAAGGCATATGCAGAGTCAACCACAGAGAAATTAGTTGTCAACTGGTTTGTTTATGCATATTTTCTTAGCAAGATTATTCATAGATTTTAAGAAATGAAATTTTATAACCAAATTTACATGTGTGTTGGGATAACACCATTTCTTTCTAATAAGTGTAGTAATTTTTTATGTGACTCTAAAACAGTAAATAACATTTGACACACAGATAATTATGTGTACTGAAAACAAATATTTATTGCCAGTAATGTTCTTACTTCCAGCATCTTTAAACTGTGATGACATATACTAAACAGTACATATTTGTGCTACATATACTGTACTTTGAGGAAACAACGATAGCTATTGATCACGTCTCATCATGAATACAAAACGCTACGTCTGGAGGGTAATTGTCTGTTTTGTTGGAACACGGGTGCAAAACACTAATAAAATACATGCAAATATTTCTACAGTGTAGGCCTGTTAATTTACTCGAGTTGAAGTTTACAGCAAAGATCGAGCGAGCTAAGTGTGGATATCACCAAAGGTCCTGTTGCCTCTGAGTACACTTTACGTTTTATTGTTAGAATTTTCCCCTGGAGAAATAACTAGAGGTTTTCCTTAGATTTTCGCAAGTGAGAATCGTGCCGGACGGTGCCGCTGGTCGGCGGGTTTTCTCNAATAACTAGAGGTTTTCCTTAGATTTTCGCAAGTGAGAATCGTGCCGGACGGTGCCGCTGGTCGGCGGGTTTTCTCGGGGATCTCCCGTTTTCCCCGTCCCTTCATTCCGGCGCTGTCCCATCCTCACCTCACTACACCCTCATCGGCTCTCAAGACCTCACTGTTAAGAGCCGTCCAAATCCCTTCACTCACTCAAATTCACTTTTCCTTAGTCTACAAAATTCAATTAAAACAAAATAAAATTTTTATTCTGTGCTGTGCATTAATTATAACTGGGAAGTCATTATGCAGTTGCTCGTCTATATTTTTATGTCACAAATACACAAACAGTTAAATTTTTTATGATAAACAGCTTAGAAACAAACGAAAGATAGACAAAGTAGTAAAATAATAAATTATAAAATATATGACGTTTTATATAGCACGTCTGCACGATCTGCCTACGGCAGAAAGACACGTGCATAACAGAGTCGACGTGTACATTGACGAGTCGTGTTGGAACGACATCGAAAACTTGAAGTCTGTGAGGTGAACACCCTTAACGCTGACAGATAGCGGCTGATGTCAGTGGTTGGTGGTGTCGAACTCGTGTCGGATACACCAGTCCCTCGGTGACGCTTCGACCGGACCTCGGTTCCTTACGTCACAACACCAGCAGTGAGGCCGCCGACAAGCCAGCCAGCCGCAGTCGTAAATTGAAATGTTATGGTAATATCGGCGTAATGTATGCGGCAGATGGAAATAACAGAACAGGAACGGGCTCCGGGGGCGACTTCCATTTGCGGAGTGTCGCCTTCGACGCAGCAGGAGGCCGGCCGGCCCGTGCCGGTAAATACACTTAGCAGTCGCGAGTGTCCCGAGGTTGGCCGCTCCCAATTTAAGACAGCTAAGTGTGACGCCAGGTAACCTGATTATAATGCCCCCCCCCC
>NQII01002042.1:452317-468151 GCA_002778355.1 Clitarchus hookeri
TTTTTTTAAAATAATTGCTTAAACATTTGCATATATAACATATTTACATACCAGCACTATAATTAAATTGAGACAGTTTATGTAGAAGATATTAGGTCTACAGATGTTTGTGTAGCTTATCTATTCGCCTTTCAATTTATGAAGTGCTTGTAGGTAAAAGATTATGTAACTAAAGCTGTACTTTTTTTTAAATACATAGGGGTCTATCACATTCTGTAGCAACCTGTCCACGACAGTTGAAAGTATTGCGTTTTTTCTACGGTGTAAAGTGCAATGATAACATGAACAATATGTATCTATTACCTGCCTACATCTTCTGTAACTGTGTCACTAGCAGTAACAATAATAATATTTACATCTGTCTGCTCCAGTTTTAATGAACGCAAATGGTCGTCTGATAAAAAAGAAAAGTTCTCACGCACTGTGCACATCAGTAAACAAAAACCTGTCTCAAGGTCAATTATGCATCACTCCTGGCAACCNAAAAGTTCTCACGCACTGTGCACATCAGTAAACAAAAACCTGTCTCAAGGTCAATTATGCATCACTCCTGGCAACCATCTTGCCTGTTATCTTATGATGTTTGTGAACTCAGGCTCGAGTACAATGCCTCTCCACCCTTTCTTTAAAAATAGAGCAATATTTTTTGTTGAATCCAATTACACAAGTCTATGTACAAAATTGNGCCTCTCCACCCTTTCTTTAAAAATAGAGCAATATTTTTTGTTGAATCCAATTACACAAGTCTATGTACAAAATTTACTTAAAATATTTATTTCACTTTTTTTTGTAAGTTGTGTCTTTTATTATTAATTATATGCCAGCATGTATCATCAACTGTGTGTGTAAGAACGTACGTCATTCTTATAATGTGAGATTTTCAAACTTTGTCTCTAGGGCTGTGCAGCGAANAACTGTGTGTGTAAGAACGTACGTCATTCTTATAATGTGAGATTTTCAAACTTTGTCTCTAGGGCTGTGCAGCGAATGTTTTCCGTCCTGCTCGTACACGGCCGGCGCACGACTGTTGTCTCACTCTGGACACAGGACTAGGGAGCTCGCGAGACCAGATAACTGTCGGCCATTGTACAGGTCCACTGCCCCATGCCACCGGCCCACCTGACTTAATCATATTTGCACTTTACTTCTTGGCGTTTCTGTCTTACTTTCCATTCCATATGCTATACTGAATTCCTCTTTGCACGCACTTTCAGATGCCGTTTAAATAAATGTATGTTTCAAGGGGGAAAATCATACATGGTTTAATTATTTCTGTCCATACACGTGTCACGAATAGCCACTTTGCGGCAAATTACTTGCCCCCGTACGAAATTTCATTTAGCGAAAACCACATTTTGTGATCTGCAACAATTCCGGAAATTTCNCAAATTACTTGCCCCCGTACGAAATTTCATTTAGCGAAAACCACATTTTGTGATCTGCAACAATTCCGGAAATTTTGTGGGTGTCCACGTTAGGCGGACCATTCTGTATATGCAGTAAGACCAGACATATAAAACAAACATATGATCATTCGCGTTTGCAAATGGGTAAACGGTCTAAAATTCTTACGTGTGTCAAAGTGACGATCTAGCATTTAATATTCAAAACGAAGGATTTGAGCAGTTTGACGTCGGAAGTTAGAGTACAGCACGGGAATATGTTGTTTAGTCATTGCATATTTTTAATCGTGGTGAAACTTATCCCTTCAAATAGTTATGCGAAATGGTGTTATTAAGAGAATATTAAGCGGTATATTATAATGGCAATCTGATTACTGCGTAGAAATGGATTTCGAGACAGCTAGCTGTCACAGACTGACACACGTGAGTTATCGACATCGAAAATATGTATGATTGCAAAATCTCCAAACAGGTTTCGTATCGACTTATTTATCTGACTACAGTATAGTAANTCTGTAAAATATGTATGATTGCAAAATCTCCAAACAGGTTTCGTATCGACTTATTTATCTGACTACAGTATAGTAAAAGTAAAACGTGAAGTGAACAAGAAGCGGCCATGCAGTTAAAGCCTCGTTGTTATGAAGCACAAGGGCAGAGTGCAATATGGCTGTCAACTCGCGTTGTCTGCTCTACAACTGGTAGCTTCTTCTGCCCGCCCGGAATGCCTAACCTTGGAACATTACCGTAGTGACGCTATCTAACGAGCTGCTTCTCGCTGCTAGTGTGAGGGGGAAGGAGGAGGGAGGGGGGATCGTTATATTGCCGGAGGAGGCGAGTAATGGCAAGCTCTTGATTCACGGCTGCCGGTAATTAATTCCAAGAGGCAATCAGCGTGGCGACTCGGCGGGACACCGAGGCTGGGAGGGTCGCCAGTAAGTGCCGGCTTGTCCGCGGAGAGCGCCACCGTCGCCCGTAACTTGCGCGCTTTACGGCCGAGCGGCGAAGTAATCACGCCCCCAGCTGCGGCAACCTTGCTCGCTTCTCAACGGCGCTCATCTGCCGCACGGTAATGTCCAGCCTTTACTGCGTCGCTCCACAGATGTAGCACAGTTTAAAGCCAGCCGCCCCGGCGTAAGGGACGTTTGTGACGATAGTTGCAACTCGACGCTATCTTAAACAATTGTTTGCCGAAATACACTGAAGAGCCAAAAAAAACTGGTATAGACGTGCGTATGCAAATAACAGAGGCATGGAACCAATCAGAGTAACGCGATGCGGTCGGCAGATAGATCGGTTACTGCTGCTACATTAGCAGGTTATCAAGATTTAAGTGAGTTTTAACGTGGTGTTATAGTTGGCGCACGAGAGATGGGACATAGCATCTCCGAGGTGGCGATAACATTAGGATGTTCGCGTACGACCATTTCACGAGTGTGCCGTGAATATCGGGAATACGGTAAAACATCACATCTTCGACGATGAATAAGTAATCATCGCGTCTAATTAAACCAACAAGGGGTAACTTGTGTTTTTTTTTTCCTCCTGAAATTCACCGTGTTGAAGAATCCTCTCATGACCTTCCTAAATGTGAGACGAAATGCCTACACGTGGTCTTGTGTTATATGCCTGCCTGCTTTCGGTGATAGTCTATCGCCTCGAGGGGTAATGCACTTGCACTTACTAGCAGAATTTATTTGATAAGTATTTAATTAATCGCAAAACATATATATACTGCAGTTAACGTTGTGGGGGACCGAGGTTTATCCAACTAACCACAAGGATCGTCAGCTATAAGTACCATGTGTAGGTTCGTGTGTATTGCCGAGGTTGCTTGACGCAATTCACAATTTTACTGGAAATATAAAGCATTTTCACGTTATATATATATATATATATATGTGTTTGTGTGTTAAGAAAATGTTTGCTTGTGGTAAAACAATGCTTAAAAGTAAACATTTTAAGGACAATGGGTATTGTCGAATTAGTTAAACGGCATCATTACAAATAAACAGATGGGNAAGTAAGCATTTTAAGGACAATGGGTATTGTCGAATTAGTTAAACGGCATCATTACAAATAAACAGATGGGTATAGGCTATAAACCACACGAATATTGATCCATGTTGTTTTATATTAACCAAATATATTATTATTTTGTGTTTCACCGGNAACCACACGAATATTGATCCATGCTGTTTTATATTAACCAAATATATTATTATTTTGTGTTTCACCGGAAACTATGAACAATCTAAAATCTACATTTGTGGCATTTCGCTTAGGGAATCATATTTGTGGATTCGAATCCTGGGAAGTTCGTTAATACTTTAGTTTAATTAAGTTGAGTATTTACAGTAAACTCACCCTGACACCTCCAAAATAAGTTTACGGCTCAAAGCGGGGGAGGTTTCTTAAGCAGAACCCGATTTTCGCGAAAAGAATACCACGGAAGCTAGATCTCAATATCCTTCTTGCTCACCTGCAGTTGCCCGTCTGCTATTGACATAGCTCATTACACAAGGGGAACGCACCGCATTCATGCACACTCAGTTCAATATCACTTTACCTGGAGAATATGTCTTACTAGGCATTACACACCCACCTATTTTCTCCCCGTCTTTATCCGTATTAATTATATATGAAATATGATGATTTATAGATAAAATTCAGGTAAATATTCAATCCAAACAAAAATACGATATCTACTTTCATGTTAACAAGGTCATGAGGCGTGACATATTTATGAAACAACTGAACGTGTCGTACATTGGGCGACTTTTCAAAGGTATGATCTAAAAAGTGTGAAGAAACCGCGAATAGACGATAGTGTACCTTCATCGAAGACAGTGTGGTATTTGACTGTAGACATGACTGGCTTGGACGGGCGGGGGTCGGGATACACGGGCCAGTTTGGCTTCTGTAACGATGGGTGCTCTGTGCTGCGGTGCAGCGGCGCGGTGCTCCGCCAACCGCCGGGCCGTCGAGGGGCGTGTCCCGTCCACCAGCGACGGAGCATTGTGCAACCCGAGCTACGAGCCCCAGTTTCCAATTGGCTCATGCGTTTGTTACGTGCAGTTACGNCTGGAGCTGCCGGCTGACGTCACAGCCCCGACGGCAACGACACGCTCGCGTGGCGCGAACTAATCACGCTTCAAACTGCCACACTAACGTTCCAACTCTTCCAGACCCACGTTCAGGTCAGCGGCGTGTGATGAAGTGTTGCAAGGCAAGCTGGCGCTTGCTCACTGCTGTACATTCTCGGTGAACGCAGCAGGAGCGAGTAACCACGAAGCTGACTCCATTCCGACCACTCACAAGCGAGCAGGCAATGGACACATTACACTTGTCCTGTGGCGTCATCTGCCGAGCTACGTTCTACTGGTGGAAGTGTTAATTACCAAGCAACAGTGTACAGCACACAGCTAACGCCAGCTTACCTTGCAACACTTCACCACACGCCACTTATTCAGATGCTGCAAACAATAAATACTAAAATGGACACAAGACTTGTTACGTTACCANACTTCACCACACGCCACTTATTCAGATGCTGCAAACAATAAATACTAAAATGGACACAAGACTTGTTACGTTACCACAACCAATCAGCTATATGCTTCACGCTCGACTGTGGCGTTATGAAGCTTTCATAACCTCGGAACGGTAGACGGCGTGAACATCAGTCACCCGCAGGGAANCTTCACCACACGCCACTTATTCAGATGCTGCAAACAATAAATACTAAAATGGACACAAGACTTGTTACGTTACCATAACCAATCAGCTATATGCTTCGCNAAAATGGACACAAGACTTGTTACGTTACCATAACCAATCAGCTATATGCTTCGCGCTCGACTGTGGCGTTATGAAGCTTTCATAACCTCGGAACGGTAGACGGCGTGAACATCAGTCACCCCCAGGGAAGATCACTGGTGACGGAGCCTCTGAGTGCGATCTCGCTGTGCATTATGAACACAAGTGTATACACTGGGTCTGAATGGGAAGTCTGTACAAACGATTAGTACAACCCCTCGAGCTCGGTCATAGTTATAGAAAATTTCTCAAATTAAACTCTGAAAAGATAGCCTTGGCCGGGTGCATATATTACATTGACAATGACCTGAATANGTACAAACGATTAGTACAACCCCTCGAGCTCGGTCATAGTTATAGAAAATTTCTCAAATTAAACTCTGAAAAGATAACCTTGGCCGGGTGCATATATTACATTGACAATGACCTGAATATTAACCTTAACGTTGATAACGAATTGATAAAGACAAACTTATTTTTTTACAGGTAGATTTTTTAAATTATGCTTAAACTAGCGCCTCCTGAAAGTGTTTCCACCTTCTTCTGCGTGTATTAATTAAAGAAATTACTCTGTACAAATGTATGTGACTAATAATCACAGCGTCCTTGCTCACTGCACGCTTACAAATAATTTCATCGATAGTAATGTATTTTTAGCGTGTATCGGACGTATTTATAATGTGCAGAAGGAAGTAACCGGGCAGCGCTTTGAAAAAATGTTCATATAGCCGAGAAAAGTATAGTGGAAAGATCGCAGGTTTTAAGTTCAAAAACGTCACGTTTGTGGTAACATTTTCCTCGGATAAAAAAACGATTTAACTTCATTTCCTTTGGATAATTCGATGTAAACTCTAAAATCTTCTCTGTATTGCTGCAACGTTATTAGAAAATAAGCAAGTTGCAGAAATAAAAAAAAAATTACAACTAAACTAATGCAGTGTGCTACTCTTGACATACGTAATTGTAATCACCAAATAACAATTAATCAATTAAAAGAAAATTTAAAAGCATGCACAAATAAATGTTTTATATTTAACCCTTTTTTTGAAATACTTGGCTTGTCATTTGGTGATTACATTTATATCACGCGGTAACTAACGGCAATGGTTTACTTTGTAAATTTTTTGATCTGTACAACTCGGTTAGTATTTTTCATCACAGCTGCAGCAAAACAGAAGAATTTTGTATTTGACATCAAATTATTCAAAAATATATTATGTGTACGTTTTTTTTATTCTATGAAAATGAAAATGGAAACAATGTGTAGAAGTGTAACAATGTTTGGTACAAATATAACATTATTAATATTACGGTATGGAAGAGATTTAATTGGCGAGGAAGCCCGCCAGTGGCGGTGAGGTGTAAGTGACGTGAACTGTGGCAGGAGTGGACGCGGCGTTCAAGACACGGTGCCTCTCTCCGCTCTACCAGCCTGGCTGCCTCTCCTCTACCCGCGTAGAGCCCAGCTTTGCTTCCTCTCCCCCTGCTCCCGCCTGCGTAGAGCGCCTCTAACCACCACGCCAGTTCCTCCACTAACTGCATTACGGCAATTTGTAAAACTGATTTCACTCGCGAATATAATAAAAATGAATTACTCTTCACGGCGAGACAGTAAAATTTGCATGATTACCGATTATACGCCGTAAACAAATTTACGTCTTTACGGATATGGCATACGAGTGCCGGGAAGAATAAGATTGTAAAACTTTGGCTATTAGTTGACATTAATCGGTTGACTTAGTTTACATATATTTAAAAGAGGCGTAAATTAACAGTAACGAAATTTGAAACGAATATTAAAAAGTAACAGTTATCTAATATTAATTGTATATTTTAACTCATCCTATTTGTAGATACTAATCAGGATCTTTATTACGAGTGGCCGCTGTTAATGTAATGGTTACACTGCTAACCTTCCACCTTGGTGACTAGGGTTCGATTCCAGACGGGGTCGCACCCGGATTTTCGCATGTGGGAATCGTGCCGGACGATGGTTTTCTCGGTGTTATCCCGTTTCCCCCTCCCTTTCATTCCGGCGCTGCTCCATACTCACATAGCCTCACCCACAACGGCTCTCAAAACCTCGATGTTAAGAGCCGCTCAGATCTCTTCACTCACTTAATCTTACGGACGAGAACTACAATGTGAATGCTTGCGCCAAGGACCTTAATAGCCACTTACCCCGAGTGCAACTAGGAAACCACACAGGAAGAACCGCCTCAATTCAATCGCCCAGATCAAACCACAGACTTCTCGAACGCGAGGTGAACACGTTACCTCATGGCCAGTCACGCTCGGCAACACATCACTTTGTTCTAAAAGTCACTTGTCTGAAATCGTGCCTGCAGCTCACGGTGAAGAAACATTACTTTATAAGTTCGACGAGCTGTATTCAGAATGTAGGGGATCCTTGTTTTTCCTAGCCTATTTACGTTTTAGAACAGGATATTCCGAAAGTATCCGTACACCCACGTGGCTATTGACCTGATACTTCAGTACAGACAAGCAAATTACGAATTCATAATTACGTCACAATCCTACTTACGCCAATACTTGACAAAACAAATATTGTGACGTAAATACGTATTCGTACTAGTCTGCTGTCCTGCTGTGTGAAGGTCAACAGCTAGTTATGTTCATGGTTTACTATAGCAGTTATTTTTAAACATAAACAAGCTAACAAAAACAATAATCCGATACGACGCGACGGGGAAAGGTTCTCTTACGAGACAGTTGCAGCAGTAATGAGATGACCAAGTCTTAATTTGAGTGTGGGCATAGCTATAACGTTCGACACATTCTCACGATCTACGCAAATAGCGAAGCACATAGAAACGCACGCTTTGGGTATCCTGATCTGCGACCCTGCGAGCGTGTGAGACTAAAGTATGTTCGCGAAGTTAAGGTGGCCGCCTGGTTGACGGAAGTTTGCACGTCTAAGGCGTGACAGCGTGGGAGCGCTAGGGGCGACCGAGACACGCGCATCAACCCTCTCATCGCCTCTACGCGCAAAGCAATGAACTGGCGTGCAGTGTTGCCGTCGAGAACGCGCCTCTATGAGACTTTGAGCGGAGACCATAACATTTTATGACGCAATAATAAAAATATATGTTTGATGCACGTCCCTATCCCCTTTTTAATGTTTTGTACCGGAATGTTCATACCTAAAAATGACCGTGAAAACCACCGTTTGAGCATTTGCACTATCACAAAAACATGCTTTCGAGAGAAATGGAGGAACTTAAAAACGTGTACAGACGCGTAAAGTTTCTTAAATGCTATTCGCAAGCAGACCTCACTCAGACACGTTGGACGGTTTTTTAATAATGGTTTTCTGCTAGAGCTCTGCACGCCGCTCGGCGGCCTACCCAGGTGAACCCTGCTTAAAACATTCTCTACTTCCCGTTTCATATCCTTCTACCGCGTGTAAAACTATTATTGCTACGGGCCCGATCACTTTGTCCATGCGCACAGATAAAGTGAAGCTGCAGAAATATTTTAATTAACAACCTGCCAACTCTTATTATCACGTGCATAGTATAAATATTATTTGAACAATCACATTCACCGTTTATTAATTGAATAATAACATTTTTTATATTACGTAGACACCAAACAACTTTTTTCTTCCAAATGTTGATTTCAAAATTGCTTAATTGATTGTGAACAGCCTAAACAAGCATTCGCTACACGTGTTCAAATGTTCGCTGTGTTCCACGTGAAGTGACGGTAATGGCGTCTATCGCACGGCGACGCTCAGAGCGGAACAAGACGTTTGCGGTTAATCTAGCTCTTTTGTAATCAACCTTCGAAAAAATTATCCCTGCCCTTACCTGCGTCTACTCGTATTTAACTTACACACTGACTAATGTTTTTCGAGTTAAGTTGGTAACTATCTAAAATGCTGTTACTTATATGTATTAACGTGTTTTTAAAGGTATTTTTTGAACGTATATTTATTAAATTTATTTTCGATTTGTTTTATGCATACAAGAATAGGAATTAGCAGTTAACGGTAAAACGACCACTTGTAAAATCAATCTCTGAAAAATATATAAACGTATTTATAATACTGTGGTGTATTGCGAGCGTTTAAATTTATATCCAGTGAGGTTATTATTACTTGTTTTATTCTCTTTTTCGAGAGAATTTTAATATAAGTAAGATATTCACGTACCTACAGCCTTCTCGGTTTCTTCACACTTTTTGTATCAAACATTTGAAAAATCACACACGTGTGACGTGTCTTGTTTCCGAAATATGCCTTGTATTACAAGCGTTTTATAAGACTTCCAAGATAAAGGTATCTCTTTTGTAATCATTTAATACAATTACTTGTATTGGACTTATAAATTATGATATTTATATTATACTTAATATAAATAAGGACAGTGAGGAAAAATGTGTTTTGGTAACACCTTATAAGAAATAGCTCTTTTGCAAAATATTATTACACTGAGTACGCACGAGCGCGATGATTTGGCCCTCTGGTGTAATTTTCTAGACGAAGTTAAGCTTTGTTTGCATGAGGCGGAGGAATATCGTGGAAGTAGATCCTAAGCAGGGCTTTCAAAAGTATTCAGTTTACCCCGAACTGTCTGTAGTAACATGATTGACTGGGTCCAGACAAGTATGGGGCCGCGGTTGACGCAACAGTTAGACTGCTCGCCTCCCAGCTAGGCGGACCGCTTCGGTTCTCGGCGAGGTCGTCCCCCGGATTTTCGCATGTGGGAACCGTGCCGGATGATGCCGCTTGTCAGCGGGTATTCCCGGGTATCTCTCGTTCCCCCCGTCCTTGCATTCCGGCGTTGCTCCATTCTCACCTCGCTTCATCCTCGTTGGCTCTCAAGACTCCGATGTTAGGGTGGCCGCCTGGGTAGGCCGCCGAGCGGTGTGCAGAGCTCCAGCAGAAAACCATTTATTAAAAAACCGTCCAAGATGTGTGAGTGAGGTCTGCTTGCGAATAGCATTTAAGAAACTTTACGCGTCTGTATTCGTTTTTCACTTCCCCCATTTCTCTCTTAAGCCTGGTTTTGTGATAGTGAAAATGGCTCAAACGGTTGTTTTCGCGGTTATTTTTTTAGGTATGAACATTCCGGTACAAAACATTAAAAAGGGGATAATGACGTGCATCAAACCTTTATTTTTATTATTGCGTTATAAACTGGTAGGGTATCAGCTGAAAGTCTCATAGAGGCGCGTTCTCGACGGCAATACTGCGCGCCAGTTCAGTGCTTTGCGCGTAGAGGAGACGAGAGAGTTGAAGCCCGTGTCTCGGTCGCCCCTAGCGCTCCCACGCTGTCACGCCTTAGACGTGCAAACTTCCTTCAGACAGGCGGGAACCTTAAGAGCCACCATAGTCTCTCCACTCCACGCCGACAAAAGCTCCAGGTAGGCGGGAGTCTTCACTGGATGATTATAGGTGGTTTTCCATTGCCTTCTGCAGTATATATGTAGGCGAGCCAAACCAAACAACCACTTGAAATATTCCGCGTTTCAGTGCGGTGAATATAACCCGGACCCGGCAGGCGAGAGCCAAGAACGCCATCCGCTCCAACTAGGAGACGGTCAACAGGGTAGCACACAGCGCAAGTGAGATACATATCTGAGTTGCCAATTATATAAGTAAGCAGGCCGTAATACAAGTACCCAGTNAGCACACAGCGCAAGTGAGATACATATCTGAGTTGCCAATTATATAAGTAAGCAGGCCGTAATACAAGTACCCAGTCCAGTCAGGTAGGAGTGTCCCCAAGAAATGGCGAGATGCTAATGTGATCGCGACCACATTCCAGTATGAGTCTATTNCCAGTCAGGTAGGAGTGTCCCCAAGAAATGGCGAGATGCTAATGTGATCGCGACCACATTCCAGCATGAGTCTATTTTTAACATTGGACACGAATTAATATATTTGCGACACCAATATCTAACAAATCGTAGTAAATTATATTAATACAATTACTTGGTCTTCAAGTTTTTAATCTGATTTTGTAAACACTAAATTAATTTAAGGCTGCAGGTTTTTCAGTCGACTTATTAAGATTAGGTGCTACTTTGTAGGAGCGTACGTATTTAATTCCGGATTTCNGGCTGCAGGTTTTTCAGTCGACTTATTAAGATTAGGTGCTACTTTGTAGGAGCGTACGTATTTAATTCCGGATTTTCGTGATGATGTCGCCTTTAAACAGTTTTTGTTGTTGATTTTTCCTTGCGGAAAATTGCAAGGTACCTTATGCACCAAACTATGCGTAAGCTTACAATAATATGCGTAATAATAATGGCACAAAGAGCCAGCCTCGCCACATCCATCGGCATTCTCACTGCTGGTTGCTTACATAGTATTTGAAGAGCATAATTGCAAATCAAATTGTATCCACTTTTGTGAAAAATANGCATAATTGCAAATCAAATTGTATCCACTTTTGTGAAAAATAAATGTTGTCATCTCTATGCACAGTTTATAACCGCATACAACTTTTTGCAATTGTGTTTGGTGCAAAAGTAGTTATATGCTATATTGCTTTGTTTGTGTTACAGAGAGAGCATTACACGACTACTGCAAGCTCTATGGTTAGTCTGTAGGTTATTGCGAGCGACTGATTTGCTGTGTGCAATCTGTGGTGTTTCATTGTAAACAATGTTGATTGAATGCTTTGGTGATTTGAAAGTACAGTAAGTTTGTACATTTTTATTTCATTTTAAAGCATAACTCTTCCCGCAAACCAAAAATGCGACATTAACTGCTCCTTTAATGTTTTTGTTTATTATATTCTGTAGTTGTTTTCCATGCAAAATAAATTTTATCCTTATTCATTTCAAAATAAGTTATATCCTATGTCATTGTTCTGTTCAGAACAATATATATTCAATGTTTTCCTGCAAAGTAAGTTATATCGAAAATGTTTTGATCAATACTTGTTTGGTTCAGCCAACAAAACATACACTTCAACCAAGATAACCACGTTGTTGGGTCAACGCAATCTGCCTGACAACAAAATATTTGGCTGAGTCAACCGTATGTATTTGTTTGCCTTGGCCATATACAAACACTTGTTTGGTTGGCTTAAGTAAACGTGTCTCTCAGTATGTATGTCGGCGTGGGTGCCTGCAGAGTTCCTCTTCTCGATCCGCTACTAACCTGAGGATGTATTTCGCCGCTATGATTGCCTGTTGATGATCCCAGGGCGCTGTTAACACCTAGCAAGCAGCGTTTCACAAGAGCCAGGTTACAACCACAGNCGTTGTTGGGTCAACGCAATCTGCCTGACAACAAAATATTTGGCTGAGTCAACCGTATGTATTTGTTTGCCTTGGCCATATACAAACACTTGTTTGGTTGGCTTAAGTAAACGTTTCTCTCAGTATGTATGTCGGCGTGGGTGCCTGCAGAGTTCCTCTTCTCGATCCGCTACTAACCTGAGGATGTATTTCGCCGCTATGATTGCCTGTTGATGATCCCAGGGCGCTGTTAACACCTAGCAAGCAGCGTTTCACAAGAGCCAGGTTACAACCACAGTCACTCCGCCCCCACCCCCCCCCTTCCGTACGCAATAAAGCCCACGTCTACGCAATAAAACGATTGTCAGGATCTAGTTGTTACGTGACACAGGAATGTGCTAATTTNGCAATAAAGCCCACGTCTACGCAATAAAACGATTGTCAGGATCTAGTTGTTACGTGACACAGGAATGTGCTAATTTGCCAGGCGATCTTTCCCACCAATCACGCCTTCTCTTTATAACCGGAATAAATTTCACCTGCGCCTTATCTTACCTTTCAAATGATTCTTTCCTAAAGACAACTGACACTTTTTGTAAATATACTTCAGCTTTACTGTTTTCGTAACGTTTCGATGGCTCACAAATGCCAAACATTATCAGACTATTTTAGCCCGAAAATCTTATACATAGAACAAAAACCAGTGATCATCTAGAGTTGACCGAGCATGTTGTGTCATGTAGGTTCCATCCTAGCGGCAATTAGAGGTAACATCGTACACCCATATAGGCTGTTAACGGTTAAGTGAGCACTTTTGAGGCCCGTATTATCTGCTTCATACTAACGTTAACAGCAGCTCGCTGCACCAAGGCCGCATTCCATTACACTTGCAGTGCGCAGCATACGCACACAAGTTGTTCTNGTTAACAGCAGCTCGCTGCACCAAGGCCGCATTCCATTACACTTGCAGTGCGCAGCATACGCACACAAGTTGTTCTGGAGGCGCACCAGGGAACGTCATACGTCACTCTACTCCCGGCCAAACTCGCGCATCAACTGCACGTGGTCTGGAGCACAAATACCTGATGGGCTGATGTCACGTTGCGACAAATTGCTGGCGGTAACGTGCTGCAAGTTAGTTTGAAAATAGGAATACCAGATATGTGGAACACACAAAGGGGACTTGATCACGTAACTGGCATTTTAAAAAAGGACACGCGAGAAAACAACACGAATAAAGCGTATAACATGTCACAGGCCAGTTTAAGATATATTGCATATAAAATTGTATTCAGAATCGGTTTCATATAGCTTTTAAGTAAAACAAAACTTTTTGCAACCAGATAGTGTGATAATCATGCTCTCCCTGAATATGAAAGTCAATTCCATTTAGTTTTGGGGAAATTCTGTCGATTTTGTCCCTTTTTGAGGAAAAAAAAGGGNGTTAACAGCAGCTCGCTGCACCAAGGCCGCATTCCATTACACTTGCAGTGCGCAGCATACGCACACAAGTTGTTCCGTTTCCTGTCTGGAGGCGCATCAGGGAACGTCATACGTCACTCTACTCCCGGCCAAACTCGCGCATCAACTGCACGTGGTCTGGAGCACAAATACCTGATGCGCTGATGTCACGTTGCGACAAATTGCTGGCGGTAACGTGCCGCAAGTTAGTTTGAAAATAGGAATACCAGATATGTGGAACACACAAAGGGGACTTGTCCACGTAACTGGCATTTTAAAAAAGGACAACACGTATAAAGCGTACAACATGTCACAGGCCAGTTTAAGATATATTGCATGCAAAATTGTATTCAGAATCGGTTTCATATAGCTTTTAAGTAAAACAAAACTTTTTGCAACCAGATAGTGTGATAATCATGCTCTCACTGAATATGAAAGTCAATTCCATTTAGTTTTGGGGAAATTCTGTCGATTTTGTCCCTTTTTGAGGAAAAAAAAGGGNCTGAATATGAAAGTCAATTCCATTTAGTTTTGGGGAAATTCTGTCGATTTTGTCCCTTTTTGAGGAAAAAAAAGGGAAATTCCGAGGGAGAGAAGGGAAAAAAAGGCCGCGTGACGTCATTGAAGATGGCGGCCGGCTCGTCTTCCTCGTCCCTGCCAAGACGCCAGGTGTGGCTGAATGCCAAATTTATAACTACTTACATAAGAACTGGAGACAAAATTTTTGTAATTGACAGTTAATCATTCTTGCACAGCTCAGGTTCAGATAAATTTCGATCGTATTTCTTTGACGATATTATTTGATCCGACGGGTTTCCATTTCCTAGCAAATAATCATGATATTCTGAATATATTAGGCACTTCTCAACTTAGATATGTAAAAATAATACAGCCATGGAAAAATATATGAGTGTTGATAAAGACGAAATAATCCTGTAATAATCTCCAAAATGTTTGCACGTTTGCAGGAAGTTTGTTGCACTGTTACTGAATGTTACTATAAATGTTACTAAATGTTACTATAAATGCCCATAAAAATGTAAAAGCTTCGCTGTCTATCGCTTTTATTGGGAAAGAGGATATTTCGATATATTTGTAAAACCCGGCCAGGCGGTTTACAAGGCGTCGAAAAGAGGAAACGTCCGGGTAAAAGAGGACGTCTGGTAACTCTGTTTAAAAACAGAACATCTTCAACGGTGCCGTTATTAAGTGCAGGCGTATGTCTAGAAGACGTGTTTGTGTTGTTTTCAGTGTGGTTAAGCTACANTCAACGGTGCCGTTATTAAGTGCAGGCGTATGTCTAGAAGACGTGTTTGTGTTGTTTTCAGTGTGGTTAA
This sequence comes from Clitarchus hookeri, assembly GCA_002778355.1. Taxonomy (NCBI): domain Eukaryota; kingdom Metazoa; phylum Arthropoda; class Insecta; order Phasmatodea; family Phasmatidae; genus Clitarchus; species Clitarchus hookeri. Next base: position 467,556 of record NQII01002042.1, read on the forward strand.
GCTACATGACGCGTACAGCGTACATTGAAATATTTGAGTAGGCGAAGTACGGTCAAGATGTGCAATATCTGTTGTGCAGTCTCCAGCTCTGTTTCCAAACAACGGCGAAAGAGGCGCTGNCAACGGTGCCGTTATTAAGTGCAGGCGTATGTCTAGAAGACGTGTTTGTGTTGTTTTCAGTGTGGTTAAGCTACACGACGCGTACAGCGTACATTGAAATATTTGAGTAGGTGAAGTACGGTCAAGATGTGCAATATCTGTTGTGCAGTCTCCAGCTCTGTTTCCAAACAACGGCGAAAGAGGCGCTGNGAAGTACGGTCAAGATGTGCAATATCTGTTGTGCAGTCTCCAGCTCTGTTTCCAAACAACGGCGAAAGAGGCGCTGGGTTGTAGCAGCTGCATTAGTGCAGGAAACGGAACAAGGCCCAGCAGGGTGCGACGTCCTACAACCGGTCCCGACGACGAAACTACGAACCACGCCGCCGCACCGGCGGGCTGCGAGATCCTTGCCTCGCAGCTCGTAATTTTGCAACACCGCTGCGGGCGTCCTGCATGGTCACTCCGCGATGACCATCTGACGTGAGGGGATTAGTGGG
>NQII01002043.1:0-27391 GCA_002778355.1 Clitarchus hookeri
ACGTCTTTATGACACGTGTACTTTTTAAAAGTTGGTTTCTTTATATACACAATCCAGATGCAAGAATTCGTGTAATAGTAACATACTTGTGTTTGTAAGAATTTCACAATATCTTGCTCGACTTATTAATATTAATCATTGCGTACACGTAAATAATAATTTTTGTCATGTGTCTATGGAAATGTACACAAGGGGAATAGAATAACTAGGCATTATAGTATCTACAGCATTTTTTAATTGTCACGTCCACGAATGCCAACTTGGTGTTCCGCATTTTCAGCGATTGCTGCTTCCTACGCCCTTCTGCCGAAGTCCTTATGACACCCTTTTTTTGTATAAATTTCCGTGTTTTTTTTATTGTTACAGGTACAGTTCTGCCTGAAGTATTGTGTTGTACATGCTGCGTTAGGTACGTATTGTATGTTTTCCTATTTGTTTTTGTTTGATATTGTTAACTTTTGGTAACTTTGATGTTTGTGCAATAGTGTACTCGGAACTGTGTTCATCGCACTAGCTGATTTATTTTCAATTAAACTGTAATCTACTCTTTTTCTCTTTGCTCTTTCTATAGAATTTTTACGTTCTCCCTTTTTTCTAAAAATTAAATTTAGTGGCTGGTCAATGTTACTCTAATATATATTAGTTTTTATTGATTATCACAAAGAACTATAGCGCTGATGTTGGCTATCCGTAAATAATTTCAACCATTGATGAAAACAATTTTATATACATCTTTCATGATGAAGTGACTCGACATCATTTTTCTGTGCTATAGTTATAATGTGGAAAATTTATTTCTTCTCACCATAACACCGTTTAAATTCTACGACTGTTCAAAGAGATAATTTTAATATTACTTTCTTGACGCTCTTCTGTTGCAATGTGCTTGTTCTTGGTAGATATGTTGGAAATTTAATAGTAGAGGCTTTTTAATATTTTATTGTGTTCGTTAATACCGCTAGATAAAGACTTGCGTTGAAAAATATGAACAAGTCAAACAGCTGACTAGCCTCACTATCAACACTTGCCGTTTGGAAACGCAACTTCCTCGACAAAGGTAACTTCTCATAGGATACGCTACAGCAAAAATGACACGGGGCACACCATAAATGATTTGCCAAATTTTGCGTGTTTTAATTAAAATGGAAATTAATATTGTATCGATTGCAATGAAGTTAACGCGTGAACAAGAACGAGAGAACTCTAAATGAATTGACGCCATAGATTAAATTTCAAATTAAAATTCAGCGTGAAAAGACTCCAGGGAAATTATGACGCAAGTCTGCTGCCAAATTACCAAAATAAAAATTTAATTAAATTTAACAATGCTACGAAGGGCTGGTGCAGGTAACATTACTGGTATAAACGAAAAACTACGACGGATAGGTGTCTCAGGGTTCACTTGTAACTGTCCATAATTTGTCACACGAGAAGTTTGAATAGAAAACGGAAAACTACTTAAGGTTGGTTCGCAATCAAAGAAACATAGGTACAGATCATTTGACATAACATAACGTTATAACGACTAGAAACCTTGTACGAAATTGGTTCACAACTGAATACTTAGCTAAGTGTTATTTTTAAACAACGAAATTTTGCAACGAGTCTAACATCAGTTGGCAGTGTTGGTGAACAATATTTTTATGTTTTGGTTGCCTTTACACACATAAAATGGATTTTAGTAACAAATTGTAATGTTGTGTTGAAAATGAACAATAATTTTAAATAATTAAAATTTTTGGTTTTCTTAAAAATTTAGTTTTTTCGATTGTAAAATGTGGATAACCTTGAAAAATATCTGCTAGTTAATTGTCACCTGCCTTTCCTTATAAATATATATATTGCCACATTTGCCANTTAATTGTCACCTGCCTTTCCTTAAAAATATATATATTGCCACATTTGCCACATTTCTTCGTTTCTGCGGCATAACTGTCCCTCCAATTTAAATAAACAATTCTGTCAATAATTATAAATCTTGTGCTCTGATTGGCTGTTACCTCATGCGCCTACTTAAGAAATGAAATACAACGCATTTTTTATGCGCTGCTTCTTGCTGTCGAGTCGCTTGCAAGCAATTCAGGAAAATAATCGGCAATCCAAAGGTTTGTTGCAACTTCACTCCGTATTCACCCAGCCACCAGGCAAAATAAACCACTGCTGAACATGTCCCCCTAAAATGGTAGAACATTACTGGTAAAAATTATCCACACAAAACCGCACAAATTTACATACGCTTCGGTTAAAATGTAAACTATTGCATCGCTTGAAGGAAACTTACTGTAAATGTACAAAACTTTACATTAAATTGATACATTTTTAGCGCACAGAGCTTAAGGAAATAATACAAAAATAAATTTCATGACAAACCTTTGAACATGTACAAAACTCTTGCAATGTAAACACCTCAATGAGTTGAAGTGTTTTCGTTTTGGAACTTGTGAAAACTGTAGTTACGTTCGTCAACTCAAAAATAGTATTCAGATTCAGCATTGATACTGGTTTTGAAGTTATGCTGCTTTTAGCTTACGGTATTAACTACTTATGTAGGTCACTGTTCAATGATAGGTACATTCTTCCAGTTCTTCTAGCTGTCTAGTGCTGCATATTCATAAATTCAGATTACTGGTTTCCAAATGTACCAACACTGTGACTTAATATGTCTCCGAATACATATTTGCGAGACGGGCCCACAACATTAATATCAATATGCAGTAAACTGCAAACTAGGGAAATTATGATTTTTTTCTGACAGAGTAAAATATTTATATAAACGGTTTGGTTAGAGATACAAGATGTTATTTAAGAAATAATATTATTATATATTCATAAATTTCATTAAAAAATGAAACAGAATATTTGCCATCTCTCACCCAATAATTTTGTAAATTATGTTGAGGATCAGGTGGTTTTAATAGTTCTGACACAAAGGAAATATGTTCCATAGCGTTAAAGTAATCCTTGGATACATGTTGAATAAATAGAATGACTGCAACCTACGTTTTATCTCGCGGTGACGCTAAACGTTAAACGCATCGCATTAAGAGTTAACCAACTTCCAAGTTTTTGCCTTTACCGAATCAGATATAAAGACTTCACAAAGAAGCGAAAACAAATAATAATGTAATTCGTCAGTATACCGGATGTTCACGAAAAAATTATAATTAACACCAGAGTGGGGTAGATAAGTACAGATGGAGCATATTACATCAAGAAACTAATAGTCTAACGTCCATAGTTAACCCGCTAATGGCAGTGGCAATATGCAGGGGCGGGTAGGCAATCACAATAACAAGGGTACAGGTTGTGCAATGAAACTACACTTTATTTACACATTTGTGCTGAAGGCACGGGGACAGAGTGTCTGTTCGGCGTCTCTGTTCAAACTGCCCGCCACCGTCGGCCACACAGGCGGTGCGGCGCTGAGGCACGTTGCGACGCGCATGCGCAGAGGTTTCCGGCGTAACGCGCTCATCCCGCGTGTCAAGTGATGTGGCCCCACAGCCAGAATTCAGGCGGCATGATGTCAGGTGAGCGTGGTGGCCATGCTATGGGGCCTCCCCTACCTATCCACCGGTTCGGGAAGTGCATGTCGAGGTGCCGCCGAACAGCAATGGTAGAATAAGGCGGAGCCCCGTCCTGCTGAAAACACATCGCCTCACGAGCATCTAAAGGAACTTCCTCGGTAACACGTCGTGCAGGAACTGTAGATACGTAGCACCTCCGAGACTGCGACCGTGCGGTACTGAGCGGTGTTATCAGACACGCAGACTTGCGGCACAGGCTGGTTACAATGCCACGTACACCAGGTTGCCTACCCGCCCCTGCACATTGCCACTGCCATTAGCAGGTTAACTATGGCGTTAGACTATTGTAACCTGGATGAAATATGCTCCATTTGTACTTATCTACCCCACTCTGGTGTTTATTATCATTTAGTCGTGAACATCCGGTATACGCACACCATCGTCGTAATTTTTTTATTCTGTGCATTAATACAAAATAAAATAACAGGTAACGTAAATACATTTTAAGGAATATTATGAAACTATAAAATCTACGAAATACTTTTTTTTTTTTTTTTACAAAAGCAGTTAACAGTATCTAACATTACTTGTCTCCTTTTTTAATTGCCTCTTTTTTAATAACCTTTTAAAGTCTATTGTAGACATTGAGGTTTTCTTACAGTAACGTTTAGAGTCAAGTCGATTGTAGATGAGACAAGGCTGTTAAATTAGTTAGTTTTCGAAACTGGCCACTTACAAATTATTACAGTGTATTAAGCGGCACACTCACTTATTTTGAAGACATCACTAACTTATATATAAACTTATCATTTAAATAAAATGTAATAAAAATGATTTATATAATTATATTACAAATTTTACCACTAGTGATAGTTACAGTTAACGTCGAATTAGGTAACTGTATGAAAAAAAAATTTCAAAGAGATTAGCTGGTAAAATATCTTGTTCGCGTGCCAGTCTGACGAGTATAGTGGTCCGTATGTGGCCCGCGGGCCGCTTGTTGAACAGACCTGCTTTACTCTATACTCCAGCGGATGCGCAATGATAATTGCCATATCGGCCCACAAGCTCTTGCATAGTAATTCACATTAAAGCTATAGTACATTCGCGATTTCATCACACTTTTTGAATGAAACCTTTGAAAAAACACCTCATGTATGACGTATTTGGTTGTTTGGCAAATATGTCGTATATCGTAAGATTTTTATACTTGTTAACATTAAAGTACCTTAATTTTGGTTAACTTTAACTTATATTTTATCTGTAAAAAAATTTTTTTCTCCATTTATACTAATATGAATAAAAATGGGTGTGTTGGTAATGCCTAGTAAAAAATAGTTCTTATGCAAAATATTTTTACATTGAGTGCGTATGAATGCGGTGCGTTGGCCGGCCCTCTGGTGTAATTTTCTAAGCTTTGCTTATATGATGCGGAGGAATATCCTGTAAGCAGAACATCAGAAGGGGTTCGGAAAACGGAAGTAACCACGAATGTAGTTTATAGTCAATCAACAGTTACTTCCGACTTTTCTGAAGCCCAGCTGAAGTTCTACTGCCAGGATATTCCTCAGCCTCGTGCGAACAAAGCTTAACCAAGTACAGAAAATTACTCCAAAGGGACAATTCACCACATTCGTGCGCACTCAGTGTAATATTATTTTCCATATGAGCTATTTCTTACTAGCCACTACCAACACGCCTATTTTCTCACTGTTTTATTCATATCAATAATAATTTAATTATTATAATTTATTAGTGAAATAAAAATATAATTTCGATTTAACCAAAAATAAGGTAATTATACGTGGTTTCATTTTAACACAAGTCTGAAACGCTTGAGATANTCTAAAGGAACTTCCTCCAAGTATTCCGGTAACACGTCCTGCAGTTACGTAGCACCTCCGAGACTGCGACCGTGCGGTACTGAGCGGTGTTATCAGGCACGCAGACCTTCGCACAAGCTGGTTACAATGCCACGTACCCGAGGTTGCATACCCGCCCCTGCACATTGCCACTGCCATTAGCGGGTTAACTATGGACGTTAGACCATTGGTCCCTTGATGAAATATGCTCCAGTTGTACTTATCTACCCCACTCTGGTGTTTATTATCATTTGGTCGTGAACATCCGGTATATACACACCATCGTCGTAATTTTTTTATTCTGTGCATTAACACAAAATAAAATAACAGATAACGAAAAAACATTTTAAGGAATATTATGAAACTATAAAACCTATGGAATACTTTTTTTTACAAAAGCAATTAACAGTATCAAACATTACTTGTCTCCTTTTTTAATTACCTATTTTTTAATAACCTGTTAAAGCCCATTGTAGACATTGAGGTCTTCTTACAGCAACGTTTAGAGTCAAGTAGATTGTAGATGAGACAAGGCTGTCAAATGAGTTAGTTTTCGAAACTGGCCACTTACAAATTATTACAGTGCATTAAGCGGCACACTCTCTTATTTCGAAAACATCACTCGCGTATATATAAACTTATCATTTAAATAAAATGTAATAAAAATTATTTATATAATTACATTACAAATATAACCACTAGTGATAATTACAGTTAACGTCGAATTAGGTAATTGTATGAAAAAAAAAAATTTCAAAGAGATTAGATGGTAAAATATCTTGTCCGCGTGTCGGTCTGACGGATCCGTATGTGGCCCGTGGGCCTCTTGTTGAACATACCTGCTTTACTCTATACTCCAGCGCATGCGCAATGATAATGGCCATGTCGGCCCACAAGCTCTCGCACAGTAATTCACATCATAGCTATAGTACATTCGCGATTTCATCACACTTTTTGAATGAAACCTTTGAAAAAACACCCCATGTATGACGTGTTTGGTTGTTTGGCAAATATGTCGTATATCGCAATATTTTTATACTTGTTAACATCAAAGTACCTTAATTTTGGTTAACTTTGACTTTAACTTATATTTTATCTATAACAATTTTTTTTTCTTTCTACACTTATATGAATAAAAATAGCTGTGTTGGTAATTCCTAGTAAAAATAGTTCGTATGCGAAATATTTTTGCATTGAGTGCGTACCAATGCGGTGCGTTGGCCCTCGTGTAATTTTCTAAGCTTCGCTTATGTGATGCGGAGGAATATCCGGTAAGTAGAACATTAGAAGGGGTTCGGAAAATTTGGGAGTAACCACGAATGTAGTATATAGTCAATTCACGGTTACTTCCGACTTTTCTGAAGCCCAGCTGAAGTTCTACTGCCAGGATATTCCTCAGCTTCATGCAAACAAAGCTTAACCAAGTATAGAAAATTACTCCAAAGGGACAACGCACCGCATTCGTGCGCACTCGGTGTAATAATATTTTCCATGTGAGCTATTTCTTGCTAGTCACTACCGACACACCTGTTTTCTCACTGTTTTATTCATATCAATAATAATTTAATCATTATAATTTATTAGTAAAATAAAAACTNAGAAAATTACTCCAAAGGGACAATTCACCACATTCGTGCGCACTCAGTGTAATATTATTTTCCATATGAGCTATTTCTTACTAGCCACTACCAACACGCCTATTTTCTCACTGTTTTATTCATATCAATAATAATTTAATTATTATAATTTATTAGTGAAATAAAAATATAATTTCGATTTAACCAAAAATAAGGTAATTATACGTGGTTTCATTTTAACACAAGTCTAAAACGCTTGAGATACATAACATAATTAGGAAACATCGAAACACATAACACACAGGGTGATTTTTTCAAAGGTTTGATTAAAAAAGTGTGAAGAAACTGCGAATAGAATAGATTATAACTGATTTGCCCATTGTGGGCGCTCAGCGACACTAACGTTCTGCGTGTAGCGTATTTTATCCAACACCTCACTAACGATTAATCAAGAGCTCTGCATGGCTGGCGCATGAAGTATGTCAGAAATCACGCTGTTTAAAAACGGTCGGATAGTTTGTGGTGACGTCTAAACATGAAAAGCATGTTATGTCTCCCGCCTACCTAGCGCTTGAACTGCGTTGCAGTGTGTTTGAAATACACGCATTTCCTCGAAACTATTAAACGTGCGTCCAATGTGCCGTTCTACGAAAATATCACATACTGTTGAGTACTCTTGGAATGTCACTCACGTTAGAAGCACCATTCCAGAGTTCTCCAAAACAGCTGCAAGCGGCTTTTACAAAGCGATGTAGCTCGGAATATACTCATAAGGTGCACACAAACATACTCAAGGTACCTGCTCTGAACCTTCCCACAGACTCTCCACCAATAACATAATAGTCACCGCTGAAAGTCCCATAGGTGCACTCAGTGCGACGAGAACATTGCACGTCAGTTGAGAGCCTAGCGCTTACTGGCGATGGCACACTTGTTGTGCGTCGCAGTGTCGCCCTTATCGCTCCCGCTGCTCCAGGTAGGTGACAGTCGTACGAAAGGTTTTAGGTCCAGATACCAGTTTCAAGTTCTCATCTCAACTCCTAGGTTTTTTTTTTTTTTCGTGTGGAAATAGCTAAAACGTGTGTTTTCAGAATCAGTTTTAGTTACTAAATTGTTCTGTACAAAAACTTAAAGAGTTGTTTTTAGACACGCATCATATATTTATTGGCTTTTCACAGTAAAGTGAGAACTTTTGAAGCCCTAGTTACTTTATCCTTTCAGTTATTTTTTGTCCTTCAAACACCTTTTTAAGTTAATATTGCCATGTAAGTAATAAGCACAGTGTGCATACTCCACGGCACTCGAAAGTTAACGTCTACGGCTACAATAAAATATATTTATTGACTATTATTCTAAATGAGAAACATGAGAGGGCTTTCAAAAGTGCTCACTTTACCGTGAATAGCCTACATCTTTATTTACGTGCCATAAAACCGTAGGGTCACCGCTTAAAGTGACTTTTATGCGATTCGTCGACGGAAATACAGCACGCCAGTTGAGAGTCTTGCGCTTAGAAAGGGGCCACGGTAGCTGAGCAGTCAGACTTCTCACCTCCCAAGGCGAACCGGGTTCAATCCCTGGCCGGGTCACTCCCGGATTTTCGGAAGTGGGAATCGTGCCGGACGATGTCGCTGGTCGGCGGGTTTTCTAGGGGGTCTCTCGTTTCCCCCGCCCTTGCATTCCGAAGCCACTCCATTCTCACATCATTTCACCATTATAGGCTCTCCAGACCTCGTTGTTAAGAGCCGCCGAGATCTCTCTCAACTCAACTTGCTCTTAGAGGCGATGAGGTAAGCGGTAAGTGGCCAAGAGTCGCCCTTACAGCTCGAACAAGCAAAATTACTGCATACATGCGGAAAAATGAAATTTGTGGCAGACTGCCATTTTGGTACGACCATGCCCGCTCGTTCCTTTCCAATTCGCGTAATGCGATGCAGTTCTCTGTTCTCATTCCATTAACTTTGTTAGCGTCGTGCGTGACCGCGTTCGGGCTCTTAATTCAACGCTCTAGAGCAACATAACCTATAACACACTGTTTAGGTATGATCTGTTACAGCGGGGGTGTATCTATTTTACAGCCGTTTGATGTTGTTACTGTAAATGGAGGACAGTAAGTTGTCAGCATGTTCGTTACAAATCAGGCAGGATATCAGTTACCGTGTGCGGCTATCTGTTTTCTATTAATAGGAAAATGAGATGCTGGCTGACGGGTTTTTGCTGCGTTGTAGCCACAAGGCGTGACGTATTTGAGCAGTTTAAACGTGTACAGATGTCCAGAGGAAGCGTTCACGTGTGATTTAAGTTGTTTTGGTTAGTTTATTCCCCATGGCATATTTACAGAGGACGTGTCCTAGGGTTACGCATTTTAATTTTAACGATTCCCGTTTTGTAATCATATTGAAATTATTTGGGGGTCTAGTTGTGTTTGTTTTATGACATTTTTAAACATCTCAGAGAAGGTAGTAAGTATTGTTTGCATTTGCTAGTACATGATAATTTCCTACCGATCGATGTTTAATGGAATTCAGTACACCCACTTTTTTAAATCTACCTGGCATTTCTGTTTTACCATGTGATACTCATAGGTTTATATTTTCATTGGTGGTCCACATTCAACACAGAACGTTTGGAACCAACCGTGGAATTAAGTTCCCGTCCGTAAATTCGTGTCTTCGACGTAAACACAAGCTCTTGCAACAATTTTGACAGTTAATTAGGATAAGTAATTTCATGACTAAAGGTATTATTTAAAGTGAAATTTTTAAATTAATACCAATTAAAACATATTTAGAGGTGGTTCACGGTTAATTAAAAACTTTTAAAATCAACCTTTGAAATACTGATTGCTTATAAATACATGTATTTTAACGGGCACAGTGGTATTCGTCCAGTAAAGTTGGTAAAGACGGAGGGAAAGTAGTTCCATGTCTTAAAGTTGTATTATGAGTGTTGGGTAAACATATTTGTTTACAAAAATTATTTCTTTTATTTTTTGTTTTTAATGTACATAAATGTAAGAATTAGTAAATTTGTTAAGCATTTACTTTACTAGCAATTTTACATTTACATTTGACCGATACATGAATGAAGTGATAAAACTCATGCCAATGTTAATTTTCCATATGGCGGAAGAAAAAACAATAATCTCCATGCAAGTACCTCTAGAGTTCAAGTCTAGTTCGATGCCACTGCGCCAACTTTCAAATCACAGATATAAGAAATCTTAAATACTACAGAGAATAAGCCAGAACAGTATTTTGCGGTGGTGTTCAGATCTACCTGTGTAGTTTGCTGGTTTGGCAACGTGAAGGACGTGTTTTTTTTTCCCAGCGCTAATTAGCAAAGTGACGCAGTGGTTAATTGACGCGTTAGCTATAATAAGGGCAAATAAAAAAAAAAAAAAAAAATGCCATCATGCACAAAATGCGAACAAAGATTTCAGTGTTGTATGGACAAGTCCGTGGTGGTCGCATAACACTAATAAAGGTGAGCGGCAAATAGCCTAGTGTGTATTCTAAGCATGAAACTACACTGCAGCACAACACGGAACACCCCTTATGAATAATAAGCCATAGAGACTAGGGATGGCGTGCACAAACGTAAAACCATATACTACAGTATATGAGTAAAACATTCTGCCAGCCTCAGGAATTAAAATAAATGCTTCAAATTTTGAAGGGGTCTTCAGATAATCATGGCAGATCATTTATCCGCATAAAGGGCACATAAATTCACTCAAGGCCTTATTATATAGTTGTGGCCTCAGTTACAGTGGATTTTTCTAAAGACAATAATCGATACGAAATAACGAACTGCAGGCGTGCTCTGCGTGCTTCTCGTCAAGCCCAGCAGGCGCCATGGTTATGAGACTGTACTCGTGCCACCTCGAGTAACTGGGTTCAACACCCGGCGGGGTCGAACCTGGGTTTTAGCATGTGTGACACGCGGCGCATGTTGCTGTTAGCTTACGTCCCGACGTCGATTCCAGGATTAAGGCTGCTCACCACCGCAAAATGCATCATGTTATATTTCTATGGAATGTTTTGTTCAACTTATAGATACTACTTACGAATACTATTTCCTCACATTAAAAAAAAAATTTGCACGTCATATTTTTTACGCAATGGCCTGTCAAAACTGCAATCTAAGTGGTTTTGAGACGTACAAATAATAAAAACTATCTCACTGGACGAAAAGAGATAATTCACATTGAAAAGATACAATGTATTATTTCATGGAATCTTTAAAAGTACGCTATGAATTGTTTTTGTAATATTCTAAAATTGCTTAAAATAAGGACATTTTTTCGTTTTTTTTTTCCTAAGAACGCCTTAAAAATGAATTAAGACATCACAAATTTCAGTCGTCTTTGTTGAATATTGTGTAAATATATTCGTTTATTTTATTTGTACGTCTCCAAACACTAAAATTGCGATTCTGACATGCTATTATTCGAGATGATGGAAAATCGCGAAAAAATTTTCAACCAACATGTCTTCTATAACACTATAACTAGTAAATTCTTTCATGATTGGATGAACAAGCTTTCGACTCTGCTAAGTTGTTTGCAGACCAATCACGAACGTTTTGTCTTATAGTCTCGGAATCCTCATTGGCCCAGTGAAATTGGGTAGTAGCTTCATACATGCATGACAGCCAGTAAGGAAAGAAAACCGTCGGACATGTGTACAGTACGTTGAATTATAGCAGACAGTCAACTTTCCCGCGATAAACCATCATCTCTAGCCATTACACAAAAACTATGCGATGTACATTTTTTTATGCGAGGAAAGAGTACTTAAAAGTGATGTCTGCAAGCTTGACGGTGTTTTGTACATACATAGAATAACATACGTTTCGACGACCAGTACTCTTTAAGACCCTCCCACACTCCAATCCTTTCTACTTTTGCACTGGCCTGTACGTGTTGCGCAGTCTAACCCTTATCACTAGAGCCAGTGACTTTTCGCGTAGAAATCGGAGCACACAGTAGACTGCAATACTATATATACACACCTCAGCTGTTGTTATATGTACTTCCATTGGCTGCTGGTGCCGTGTCCGTCTTTGACCAAGCCACTCAGGACTAAGTGACTCCGACACTGAACCTTCGGGAACGAGTGACTTATGACAGTGGAATTCTCAACTTTCAGTGGGAAACACAAATAAGTGAAATTCAGCCATCATATTAAATAGTTATCTGGCACTGGTTGTCAGTCGCTCAATTTTCACTATGTTCACTTATTAGGCTAAATTCTCACTGTTTCAGATGTAGAGTGTGAAACGACGAAAGTTGATAAATAAAACACCACCACCCGGTCTAGTGGTAGACGCTAGATAGTAAGAAATGTAGTTCAAAAGTTGTTTTAAAAGAAGATTAACAAGCATTATTCTTATTACATCTCATCTGACCGCATGCAGGAGACGTACTTTGTTCCTCTTGAAACTCTCACAGGGAAAAGCCAGCATTGAAGACAATGGAAACGAGGCTGAGCTCTGCAGGGCGAGTTCTTTAGTTCTGGTTTTCGGATGTACGTATAATAATTAAACTAATTAAATTCGAAAATAAACATACCAGTTGTGCTTTTTAAGAGTCAGAGAAACCTTAATGATAAAAACGGCTGAACAGAAAACAAAAAAAAGAGATTCCAAAAAATATTTTTCTGGAAAAGGTTTATTCAATTACGTTGTTTGTCGTTTCACAGCGCTTGAAGGAAGCGCTGGTTATCATGGGCCCTCTTCAGAGCACGACGCTTTGTTCTATCCCTATATTTTTTTATTTGCTCAATTTGTACTTTCAAATAAAACTTTCCTTTCCGTGTTTGCTCTCATAATCCTTAATATGCTGTCTCTCCCCGTAAGCGAGGACTTTCCTCCCTCCCTCCTCCCCGTTCCATCTTTTTTTGATGTGGAATGAAAGAGTATTCTATTGACTCGAGGCAAGCTGGGTCACGTAATGAAGTACGAGATGGAAGTTTTAGTCTGCTCGCAGAATCTTCACACTTATTTTGTATCGAACCTTTCAAAAATATCCCCATGCATGCCGTGTTTGATTTTTTCCTGAGTGTCGTGTATCGCAAGCGTTTTATACTCGCGTTAACATAAAATTATCTCATTTTGGGTTAAATTAAACTTTTACTTGCATTATACCTGTACATCACAATATTTAATTTATAATTAATATTAATAAAACAGAGTTTTAGGTAACACCAAGTAAGAAGTAGTTCTCTTGCAAAATGTTATTAAGGCGAGTGTGCAAAAAACGTGACGCGTTGTCCCTTTGGTGTGATCTCCTTAGACTTAGTTAAGCTTTGTTTACACAAGGTGGAGACACAGCCTAGGGCTACCAACTGTACCGTATTGTGCGGGATTTCCCTTATCCTGGGGTTGAAAGAATTATTCCATATGGACATAGGACGAGACGTCGTATATGTGTATCCCTTATCTCTGACTTCTTAAAAAATAAACTGGATATGAATAAACACAGTGTCAGTAATTTACCACTTCCTCGGTTGCAGGTACATTTTCTCTGATGCTCTGACTGACGCAGTGGTCACAGATATTTACAATTAACGCCGACAGGTGGCATTCGTCAACAAGTGCGTTTGTGGAAGTAGCACTTGTATCTGTAATTACAGTCTCGCCTGTTTTAAAGCCGATTAAGTCATAAGTTCGTATCACATTTAATTATTATTATAGTAGCCACTAATATTTTGTTGTCTTAGGCTCTACGTTAAAAGGGAATGCTGACTGTTATACAACAACTTTTGCACATTACATATAGCACTTAAAATTGTCCTTTTTTTATACTAGTTGTCCTTGATAATTTCATTGGGTTCAGATATCGTGTCTAGAGGTGTTGGAAGTGTTCCCTATGGCAAACCTGAAAAAGTTGGGAACCCTATAATATCCTGAAAGTAGAACTTAAGGCCACGAAAAAATAAGTTATTTTATATTTTTTCCACTTACTGTTCAACGTTTATACATTATCAGTGATTTATCTCTCCTTGAGTAAAACTTTTTAGGGAGCATAATTTTCGCATAAATACATGTCAAAATCATAATTTAGCTAATGTACAAATAATAAGAACTATCTTACATACATAAATAAGATAATTTACACTGTAAGAAGATGACAAGAGTTGCAATATAAGTTTTTGCAATTTAAAAAGATTGCTAAAAATAAGGACATTCTTGCTTTTTTTTTTACTTATGGCTGATTTTTAGAAAATTTTTAGAAAATGTATTTTGCTAGACATAAATTAAAATGAGTTAAGGCAAAATCTTTAAGTTGTCCTTGTTAAATTTCCTGGAAATAATTTTATTCATTTTATTTCTACAGTACATTGGAAAAACAGTAAAATGTTGACTTTGGCACGTCATTTTACAGAAAGCACGCAATCTTAAAATAATTTTATCTGGGGGAAAGGTAGTTACAGTTAACGTCTACAGGTTGAACAATACATGGTACAAATATAAAATTACAAGTTTATCCGCCCTTAANTCCTGATTCAAGTTTAGGATGAATTTTTTTTAGAAAAATGCGACAATAGAAGCTTAGCGAATTACCTCACCCATTATTACGGACATAATATTATATTAACTATTGATGCATATTTATCCAACAATTAACTTGAAATAAAACTTTAAATATTAATTCATTCACATATTTTAATGACAACCAGGGAACACTTATTAAAAATCACGTACAAAAATTTGCACCCATCCATGAAATGTAGTGCTTCTATAATGACACATTTTCAGTCATGACCCTGACACTTCTGTTATGACACTATAACTAACAATTTCTGTATAAGGGGCGTCACGGTCTCATATGAAGGGCTTCAAAAAATTTGTAACCGTGAATTCATATTTAAAATCATATGTTCATGAATCGGTCGTGATCTCTGTTATACCCGACAGTAAGGTTTTCATATTAGATTTTTTTTTTGTAAATATTTAAAGTGATATTTTTTCATCGTACTTTGTATCGACGACGGCAGTTGTGTTTCATCGATTATTCCCCGAGTCGATACATATCAAGGCTCACGGAAGGCTATTTTTTCATGACATGCTCCAATACCCCTGCTAATCACAATCGAAGCGACGCTGCTCGCCGTGTGTTGTGAGAATATTCCGTAAATAAAACAGGTTTACAGTGAGTCATATCCAAGCGATTTTTCCCTCGATTTCTTCGACGTGTATGAGATTTCGTTCCGGCTAGAAGAGTTGCGAAATAAGGCGAAGGGCCCATGTGTACGATAATGAAGACGGTGTCGAGGGTGAAAACATTGGCGATTTATTCGACGTCCTCACACAACTCCTCGCCGGCTTTGCTGAAAAAAAAAGTGTCGCGAATAATGCAGAAGACGATAAGATCACCGACTACATATTTCCTGAAGACCCCGATGAACTTGTCGAAGGCGTCTGGCCCGTGGGATGCAAAGTCCGGTGGGAGGGGGGAGGGGGTTACTTTATCAGAATCGAATTGAAGCGACGTCGGCATGTAACGCTGCCGTCAGGAAATTGCTAATGCGGTTTGAGCGATATGAAGGAGAGTGCTCGGGCGTGGCAATATCGCCCTCGCAATCTTCCCCTGGCGGAGCGGAGGGCGGGCCCGCTGCAGATATTGGCAATTTTGTTGTCGTCACGTGTTAGCCGCGCGTCGGAAGCCGTGCGTCCGTCTGAACCGGCGATCTTCTCAAGTACTCCCCGCGGGGATCGACTCTGCTCGGCCCTCGATTTGTTATCTCGTCCGTCTGGGTTCATTTCATCAAGACTTGATTTTATTCGCTCTACTGAGATCTGGATTATCAGCAGCTACGTGTTTGAATTGCCAGGAAAAAAAACACGTCAGTAAAATTAACGTATTATTTATGTAACACTAACTCTTGTTATTTTTAATGAAAATGTAAGAAATTCAGAATTACAAAAATTATTTTACTTATTGTAACCAGTAGCTTAGTTTTAGGTTTATTCGTTTCAACTGTGAAGTATTTAATTGGAACTATTTACTTAGTGACTAATTTCACCATTTTACTTTTAAGAGTTCCATTATCGTTGGAAATTAGTTTGCTACTGTAACTAAGTTTAGCGAAAAGATAATTCCATTATAGCTTTAAAAAATTAAGTGAATTAACCTACTGGTGACTTGGGAATCAGCTGAGATTTCTAAGTTTTCTACACTTCTCTTTCACTAGTACAGGTTGAGACTACGTTCAGCAACAAACATGTGAATTTCCCATGTTTGTCTGCCATTTTGTAACATTATAAAAAAAATTAAAAGATCTAAAATGAAGATAATAATTACACATTTATTACTTCGAATTTTGTTATATAAATGAATGACTTTGATGTATAATAAGATATCCATGATGATTAACGTCCTAATGAAATTAACGTATTCCCATAAGTCTTACTAATTGCTCCAGTAATAAATTGTTCAGTATTATTGAGATTCTCAAGAACTCCAGCTGCAGATTTGGAGATTAAATGCTGAGAATAAACGACAATGTTTTCAAAAATGTACGTTGGCACGTGTCTTCTGAGATATGTGCATAGAAAGAATAATTAACGCCACCGTCAGTATATTTTTTTTCATACATATGTTACTAAGTAATCGCCTTTAAATAAACCCAGGTGATATGCTCTTGAACTGTCATTCGCCCATAAGTTAGAAAAATTTGGCCCGTCATCTTGTACTCTCCCCTCCAGTGTATTAATCATGACTGCNTGCTAATCACAATCGAAGCGACGCTGCTCGCCGTGTGTTGTGAGAATATTCCGTAAATAAAACAGGTTACAGTGAGTCATATCCCAGCGATTTTTCCCTCGATTTCTTCGACGTGTATGAGATTTCGTTCCGGCTAGAAGAGTTGCGAAAAAAGGCGAAGGGCCCATGTGTACGATAATGAAGACGGTGTCGAGGGTGAAAACATTGGCGATTTATTCGACGTCCTCNAAGGCGAAGGGCCCATGTGTACGATAATGAAGACGGTGTCGAGGGTGAAAACATTGGCGATTTATTCGACGTCCTCACACAACTCCTCGCCGGCTTTGCTGAAAAAAAAAGTGTCGCGAATAATGCAGAAGACGATAAGATCACCGACTACATATTTCCTGAAGACCCCGATGAACTTGTCGAAGGCGTCTGGCCCGTGGGATGCAAAGTCTGATGGAAGAGGGGAGGGGGTTACTTTATCAGAATCGAATTGAAGCGACGTCGGCATGTAACGCTGCCGTCAGGAAATTGCTAATGCGGTTTGAGCGATATGAAGGAGAGTGCTCGGGCGTGGCAATATCGCCCTCGCAATCTTCCCCTGGCGGAGCGGAGGGCGGGCCCGCTGCAGATATTGGCAATTTTGTTGTCGTCACGTGTTAGCCGCGCGTCGGAAGCCGTGCGTCCGTCTGAACCGGCGATCTTCTCAAGTACTCCCCGCGGGGATCGACTCTGCTCGGCCCTCGATTTGTTATCTCGTCCGTCTGGGTTCATTTCATCAAGACTTGATTTTATTCGCTCTACTGAGATCTGGATTATCAGCAGCTACGTGTTTGAATTGCCAGGAAAAAAAACNCAAGACTTGATTTTATTCGCTCTACTGAGATCTGGATTATCAGCAGCTACGTGTTTGAATTGCCAGGAAAAAAAAACGCTGCAGTAAAATTAACGTATTATTTATGTAACACTAACTCTTGTTATTTTTAATGAAAATGTGAGAAATTCAGAATTACAAAAATTATTTTACTTATTGTAACCAGTGGCTTAGTTTTAGGTTTATTCGTTTCAACTGTGAAGTATTTAATTTGAACTATTTACTTAGTGACTAATTTCACCATTTTACTTTAAATAGTTCCATTATCGTTGAAAATTAGTTTGCTACTGTAACTAAATTTAGCGAAAAGATAATTCCATTAGAGCTTAAAAAATTAAGTGATTTAACCTACTGGTGACTTGGGAATCAGCTGAGATTTATAAGCTTTCTACACTTCTCTTTCACTAGTAAAAGTTGAGACTACGTTCAGCAACAAACATGGGAACTACTCATGTTTGTCTGCCATTTTGTGACATAAAAAAATTAAAATCTATAAAATGAAGATAATTACTACATATTTATTACTTTGAATTTGGTTATATAAATGAATGACTTTGATGTATAATGAGATATCCATTATGAATAACGTCCTAATGAAATTAACGTTTTCCAATAAGTCTTGCTAATTGCTCCAGTAATAAATTTTTCAGTATTATTGAGATTCTCAAGAACTCCAGCTGCAGATTTGGAGATTAAATGCTGAGAATAAACGGCAATGTTTTCAAAAATGTACGTTGGCACGTGTCTTCTTAGATATTTCCATAGAAAGAATAATTAACGCCACCGTCAGTATATATTTTTTCATACATATGTTACTAAGTAATCGCCTTTAAATAAACCCAGGTGATATGCTCTTGAAATGTCATTCGCCCATAAGTTAGAAAAATTTGGCCCGTCATCTTGTACTCTCCCCTCCAGTGTATTAATCATGACTGCNTGTCATTCGCCCATAAGTTAGAAAAATTTGGCCCGTCATCTTGTACTCTCCCCTCCAGTGTATTAATCATGACTGCGATTTCCTTAAAAGGGGCGCGACGTTTGTCTTATAATTTGTACAAAAGTCATTCTTCGAAGTTTCATTACTCTGAATTCATTCGTTCTAAATTGTTTGTCGTACTGCCGTTTGTCCTAAAGGAATCGCCACGTTCTTTCGTGTATGTGTGTTTACTATGTGATATGGTTATGACGTCAGTGGCGACAAGTGCTGGAAGGGAGTCGTAGAGGTTCGTCAACTCAAGTAAAGTTCAATTATTCAATTGAGAAAATAATCTTCAAGCAGCTTCGAAGGAAGGAACGTAGGGGAGGGCTCTCGCGAACGCTCGCCGCTGGAGGGAGGGAGGGAAGCCACGTGGCATTGCTGACTCTTTTTATCGACGAAGTTTAATGGCGATGGTGAGTTCATGTTATTATGATGGTATGATTAGACTGTGTCCATTTCCGACCGTGAGACTAAATAAAAACAGCACAAACACACAACTCAACAAAACAAAAACGAAAAAAAAAAAAAAAAAAACAACCTTGAACATCACAGACAGATAAATAGAAAAGCTGTTTCCCTACCAATAGAAAACATATATTTATATAATTATAACGACAAAAAGACGGACTTTTGTGTGTGTGACGTAGTTGTACGTGTTTTGGTTTAGCCATCTTGAGCTTCGGTACGTGAATGTGCTGTCGGCAGACCGTGGATTGCACAGAAGCGTTCAAATGTGAAAGGGATGAAATTGTGTTCAGAAAACTATGTTTCTTGAAATATTAGTTGCTATTTTTAACCTGATTTATTTACAATTTTCGCGGCCTTCATTAATGTTTCAAATGTCGGCGGCGTTTCAAAACACCATTTCAGTAGCACACAAAGCAATAAATTTTCAACTTTTATTTTATTCAAGAATTTTACTCTCAAGAATAACCACGGTTCTGCACTTTCATTCATCACTGGTTTAGATTCATGTAGCTATACTTGATTGAAATCTTTTCCTGCAAACACATTTCTCTCAAAAAGCCCAGCCTCATTTTGACACATTTTAAGGACATTTTATTTACGTGCTTATATTTACTCTGGTTACTTTGGTGTCACAGTAATTTGAAATGGGTCCTTACAAAACTGAGTTTAAGATTCAGTAACTATGGACTAAATTAGCATGACGCGGGTTTGATTATTCTAAAAAAACGCTTTAAACGTATGCCTTATCAAGTTGATATAGCCTCGAAATTGTAAAGTAATTCCGAAAGATATCATTNAAAAAACGCTTTAAACGTATGCCTTATCAAGTTGATATAGCCTCGAAATTGTAAAGTAATTCCGAAAGATATCATTATCACCAGTTAAATCTAAGAAAAAAGTCTAATTAATATTTGGTAACGAAGTCCAAAAACACGTTCTTTTGTGTATTGTGTGAACCACATTATAAGTTTTTGTGAAACCTAACAACAATCTCGTTGACTGTAAAGGTACCCCCCCCCCCTTTTAAAATGAACATTACTGTGTTACGAATTATGCCAGTCTGATTGCAGTAAGAAAACAGTGTATTTTATTAACGCTGAAATAATCTTCACGCACAAAGCACGTACTTTTTTCTCTAATTGCTGAATGTTTCGCAGCTCTTGATACGCTCAGACACGCTTCANTTCACGCACAAAGCACGTACTTTTTTCTCTAATTGCTGAATGTTTCGCAGCTCTTGATACGCTCAGACACGCTTCATGCTTTATTTTTTTTCTCGCTTGAAACGCTTGTAGGCCCGGACTGAGTTTCGTTGTGTATTTGCACAGTGGAACTATGCAACACTTGCTGGAGTTCCACGATGCGGTAACAACGTTAAAAACCCCCTGAAACGACGAAATGTAGTAAAAATGCCAAATGCACGTGCAACCCGCTACGGCATCTGCACGTGCAACCCGCTACGGCATCTGCACGTGCAACCCGCTACGGCATCTNTCACGCACAAAGCACGTACTTTTTTCTCTAATTGCTGAATGTTTCGCAGCTCTTGATACGCTCAGACACGCTTCACGCTTTGTTCTTTTTCTCGCTTGAAACGCTTGCAGGTCCGGACTGAGTTTCGTTGTGTATTTGCACAGTGGAACTATGCAACACTTGTTGGAGTTCCACGATGCGGTAACAACGTTAAAATCCCCCTGAAACGACAAAATGTAGTAAAAATTCCAAATGCACGTGCAACCCGCTACGGCATCTGCACGTAAACAACCAATTGCATGTACAATTACGTCACATGCACATCGTAATAGCGGTGTCCCTTTTCCCCGCGCGAGTTCGTAGTTCCCTTTTGAAAACGCGATATCCTCGAGTTGTACACGCGTTAATAAAGAAAGGACCACAGCTGGAGTTTCACGCAGCAAGCCGAAAAAAATACAAAATACTCCTATTTCTTGAGTTGCAACTTATTCGTGTGGGCCACGAAAAAAAATTAACGTTGTTAGTATAGGTTATTCCCGGTTATTTAAGCGTTTTTGAAATCAGTCGTTGAAAGGAGTCGCTGCCTCTAGGAAAAGTAGATTCATGTCATTACGTTGAATCAAACATTCGTGAACACTAAATTGATTTCTTTTGATTTGTTTTTTTTTTAATGCACATTAGTAGGGCCAGTGACATTTCGCGTAAAAATCGGAGCACACAGTAGACTTCAATTCTATATACACACCTCAGCTGTTGTCATACCTCCATTGGCTGCTGGTGCTGTGTCCGTCTTTGACCAAGCCACTCAGGACTAAGTAACCCCGACACTGAACCTTCGTGATTCGTGCGCAAACTGTTAACGCATTGTTTAGCCAATCATAGAAGCTGGACGACCCTACAGTGCTTCGGACTGTATCTTGCCTCGAAATCTTTTCGCGAAATAGCACTGCCCCTACACATTAGTATAAAAATTAGCAAATTTGTAAAATATTTGTGTTTCTAATAATTTCGCATTTCCCCTTGACCGACGCATGAAAAAAAAAGTGAGCAGGCCCATGTTAATGTCAATGGTGGAAGAATACACATCGTGCATACAATTAGGTCTTAAGCAGGGCTTTCAAAAGTGCTCAATTTGCTGTGAACAGCCTTTACTGACACGGTGGTAAGTGATGATTTCACGTAACCAGAACTTTTCTAAAACAAGTAAAACACTGCGGAGTGCTGTAATTTTTTTTCAACGTCTAGATTTATCAGTGTCTACGAGGGGAGGGTGACACTGGGAAGCAGCTTGTAAAATGGACGTTGATATGACAGCGAATGAATGAGAACAAGCGCCTGGGACGAGGAGGGAAGGAAAGGAAAGGGATGCTCTCTTCCGCTTCGTGGGTATTGGCACGGAAACTGTACAAGAAGCCTTTTTTTTTTTAGCTGTTGCCGCGCACCTACCTCGTGGAAGTTAGAATGATGACAGATATAAAGAATACGGGCATGCCGTACAATAATAATAATAATGACATTGGTGGGTACAGAGAGATAACTTGGTGATGTACGAGTATAGACACAAGATTATATGGCAAGTTGCGATAAAACCTAAATAACTCCGATTTGCATGTTAATACACCGCATAACACCGAAGTTTAAGTTAAGATACGAAATAATACTGAATAAGCGGTAAAAACTCTACTTTGTCAGTAAAACTTCAATTAACAAAATTATATTGAGAATGTTGTCTTTAGTTATTGACCAAAAGGGAATATGTATTGTGTAGGAACTTCATTTGTACTGAATAATGTTTGAATATTTTAATAACTGAAATCTTTTTATATGTCTTTGATATTTTATTTTGAATGAAATGCTTATTATTGATTAAATAGTTCTTTAAATATTAGCTACTATGAATTTTCTGAGAAAATGTGTTTGAATATGCATTTTTTTACTTTATAAAATATTTACAATCGTTAAAACATATAACACTAAAATATTAAATATTTAATAGAAATTGTGAGAAAAAAAAACCATGAAATCTTATCCCTAGTGATGTAGCTAACTATATTGCTATGCGCCTGCTGCTTCGCATCCTTCTTGATTGCCGAGACGTGTGAAGGTCACGCATGTAACCCAATAGCGGGCGGCGAACACAAAGACCAGCTTGCACAGGCTTGCCGCCGCCGCCGCGAGTGGCGCTGCGATAGCGCTACTATCTCGCGCGCTCCTGACCTTGGTGGTACTGGATTCATGCGTCTATCTGAAGAATGCTCTGGACTACTGGCCTCGTTTCTCTCAGCGTGACTCGTGGCGAATAGAACCTTCCAGATGGTCAGGACGAGTTATATAAAAGTGCGACGGGCCTCCGAGCTGAGAGTTTATGAAAGTCGGGAGTCTGGACGATTGTCCGGCGTCGAGCGAAAGACGACGAGCGAGAAGAGCAACGATTGGCGCCGGAAGTGACCAGTGGGAGGGGAAATATGCTACTGCGAGTATCAGAGAAGTGAAGAGTGCGATTGGCAGGCTGGACTATTGGACTGGATGCGCGCGTGAAAGACATTGCAAATGGTGGCAACTAACAGACTGAATGTGTGTTCTTGAGCAGTATGAGTTAATTGACTGTAACCAAACAGAGACATTAAGAACGACGTTGATTAGATTTGAAATAAACATTAAATATTGCGCTCACTGAGAAATAAAATAGTAGTAGTGAAGATAGATAATTTAATTAAGTAAATAATACCTGTATGAATAAATTAAAAATCAAATTTAGTTATTTTATTTTTATTAAGACCTCCATAGTCACGAACTAGATATGCCCCTCAGTCGTCTTGTTACAACATTTAATAACTGAATTCGCACGAGGGCTAAAACAACGCTTCGCGATACCAAATTGTATTTCGGCCGTACATCACGGGCAAATATGTTGTATTCTAAGATCAAGTTGTCAACGAGAAAATTACAGCAGTGTAAATAAAATAAGCTTATGGGGTTGGAACTAAAAAACAAGTTACGTGCGGTCTATCATCTTGAACCCATATGTGAAACATCTTTAGTTTTAAACATCCAGCTTCATTCTAAAAAATGCCATTCAGCTGTCAAACTGTGACATTTGTTCAGGTTGAGAGGTTCCAGCGTTAACTTCGCAATTAGTTATTTTTTGTCATATAATTCTTTAATACAACAGGCATGTGCGCTGTGGAACACTTTGGACGCAGTTGAACGTCAACAAAACTGAACAGTTTGGCACAATTCCGAGACTGTAAGTCTTCGGAAACTAGTTTAAATAACAGCTTTTTGTGTTCGGTAACTGGATGGTGCTGAAAATGACTCAGAACGTATTCCAATTGTTTACAATTTCGCCTTATGCACCATTGCAATTATTTTAATTCGTGACGTTTAAACTGGGAAAGCACTGGAATTCAACTGTTCAGCATTTATTACTGCTGTTTGTCATACATATACAAATTCGCAGATTACGGCTTCAAGTGAGATCTTTAATTATGAAATGAAATACTTAGTACGTGAGTACTAAAACGTATTTTATGAAAAGATTTTAGGGAAAAGGTTTTTAACCATAGTCAATAAATCAAAGAAATTACACTTTAAAATTGTATGTGTGTGTCTCTTTATATATATTAAGTTACATGTTGTGTGTGTCTATATATATATATATATATATATACATATATATATATATATATACACACACACACACACACACACAACGTGTAACTAAAAATTACCGACAAACTCCGGGAGGTGATTCCTGATGAAAATATAAGACGAAAATGGATGTACTATTTTCCCCTAAAATGATTATTAGGGGAGTTATGCACCCCCAAAAATCGAATTTGTAAAATTTTTTTCTTATAGATATCAGATACTACTTACGATTAAGCAACAAATTGGTGAACAGTGTTTTGAACGGAGATCTTACACCTGTGAAAATGTGGTTGGTAATGTCACCCCCCCCCCCCTCGTTACGAATCAGCACCCCATACAAATATGTGAACTGTTAGTTACAGTTTGGGCCGCATAGCGCTGCGCTCGCAGAGACTTGGCGCCACGTGCGGTAAAGACCGTACACGCCCGGCCAGCCCCTATGCACGCAGCTAATCAGGTCGCCCCTGCTATCGATTTAAATTGAATCGCTTGACCTCTATATGATACTTACTGACAGTTCCGACCCTAGTTGCAAATCCTGGGGGACATCAAAAACAGAGGAGCTCTGTATATAGGTGGAGTTAATGGTTTTTATCCGCTTATCCGGAACTAGACTTCGTGTATAATTAACACTATGCATTTTAATGAACAACGGTCGGTTTTGCACATTTGAATCGAGCTTTTGAGCTCTTGATCCGTCGTTCAATGAAGTATAAAAATGTAAAAAAATTCGAATATATATATGCAAAAATGATTAAACACGCCAATTACTATCCTTATTAATTTTCTGCGGAAATCTACCAAGCGATAGAGTGAGCACTTTTTAAGGCCGTACTTAAAAGTTACTTTCAGGTTATTTGTAGCCTATCCTTTTGCCAATTGTCAATGTACAACTTACTGTGTGGCTTATAAACAAAATGTGATCATTATATTAACGTCTGAGGCCACAACAAAATTAAACGTTTCATTACTTATGCCTGTTGGGAGGGCCTTAAAAACTGCTCTCTTGACCGTAAATAGCCATTATCACTATGCATGAAATTACTTTAAATGTGTTTCGTAGCCAATAATTTATGTAGGTACATAGTTATATAAAGCGTTTCTCCGTAATGTTATAAATATTATACCTGCTCTGTTGCGATGACATGATAAATTTTTTTAGTTGTACGGAGTATACTCACTCTGAACAACATTATTAAAACTACCTAACCAACTATTTTCGTAGATAAATTTTGCCACTCCATTTACGATTTATATTCTCCATAAAAAAGTTTTCAATAATTTAAAGGGTAGAACGCAACAGATTTGAAAACGTGTTTCCTGATGTTGATGATATAATGACCGGCATTCTAACATTGTAATATGTTTTTTGTCTTATCGTTATTTTATTCGCAAGTAAAAAATATATTCTTTAAAAACTGTATTCAACATCTAATGGAAAAAAAATAAATAAGCCACGCAATTTAACCCAGTCTAACAAATATTTGAATTCAGCAAATTAAATGGAAATTAAAGCGAAAATTCAGATAAGTCTATTATTATATCAGACTTTACAGTGCTGAAAAATGTACAAACCAATAAGTAAGCATGATATACAGTACAGTAATACAACCAATGCATCTGGAAGTTATGTCAAGGAAGAAGAAAAGTGTATAATATTTTTGTTTGTTGTAATATTTGGATTACATACTACAGATAAGTAAGGGAAAATTCCGTATAAATTTCCAGCAGAAACGGCTAAGGGACGGTCGACGAGATTTTAAGCAACATGCGAATAGAAATAGTGGCACATTTGAGTTGTATTGAATTGAATTGGTTGTAGCAACTTTCTGTCACTGTTTACCAGATAAGCTATCCCTATTAACCCCTTCAGACCTAGCGTAGACAATTTTCTATATGTTTCACAGGAAGGTTATATTTTACCGGAACTGTACTCTGCAAGACTCAGTATCTAGCAATATTCCCTGTGAGGACAACTCCTATAATTTATAGGTTGTAATAACGAAACAAGTTCTTTATCTTCTTAAATACAGCAAGCATTAAGAAGTCTTATTTGCAACACCTGAAAAAGCAAATCAATGAGGGCCAGAAAGGTTTAAGAATGTTTTGTTTTGTCTGAAGTTGTTCCTAATTATTTTTAATTGAAAAAATTAGAAACTTCAATTTCAGTACCCACCAACAAATGAGCAGATTACATTTGTGTTATTGTACATAAGATTGTGGAGTCTGACGTGCGGTTCACTGATACCGCGATTTTTTTTAGCTCTTTATGTAACTAGGAATATTGCATCGCAGTGTTTCTACCAAGATTTCAGAGTAATACTATGTCTTGCGGTCTAAAGGCACACAATCAAATGTGGCCAAGGAATGCCAACTGAACTGAAGGCTCTGCACGGTAAATCTAGCAATGTTGAAAGCCCTGCAAAATATCTGCTTGTACGCACGGTGTGTATTCTTCTACTATACGTACAATTAACATTGCCATGCGCCTGATCAGTTTATTCATGCGTTAGTCAAGAGAAACCTGTGAAATTATTGAGTAATTAAAAATTGTACGTATTTAATGTTTCTTATACTAACATGCATTACAAAATACAAAAAAAAATTATCATTTCAGTATTTACAAATGTTTAACTGATGCTTTAAATTCAAAGTTAAGACGTGGAGCTTCTTTCCCTCCGCCGTTACCAACTTTACTGGGCGCACATCAGCCGGCGTGCCCGTTTAAATATATGCAGTTTGGGGCAGTGACATTTTTCCAAGGGTTGATTTCAAAAGCGCTCACTTTACCGTGAACAGCATATAAAAGGAAGAATGGCACACAAGTGGATTCAGCGACAAATTTCTATTCTTTCTGGACCAAAACAGTCGGTGCAGTAGTGTTCGACGATGCACTGGCGAGGGAGAAGATTAGGCCATTTGTACATTTTAGAATGTTGCGTGGCAGAAACTCGTAGAGATAATTTACAGTTTTATAAAGCCATTGATTAAACATACTGCGATTAGAGAAGGGTAACGAGTGAGAAAGGATCGTTTTTAATAAATCAGTTCGAAATTTTTAAAACAAGTTTACTTCAGTAACAGGAAGCTCCCTCACGAGGACGAAATAAGATGATGTCGAGCAAACAAAACGCTGCACCAAGCGCACACAGTCGGCTGCCTGAGTGAAGAGATTTGGGCGGCTCTCAACCGCGAGATCTTGAGAGCCGACGAGGGTGAAGCGAAGTGAGATATGGAGCAGCGCCGGAATGAAAGTGCGGGG